>JARK01001345.1:318089-352299 GCA_000688135.1 Ancylostoma ceylanicum
CACGGGTCGGTGAGGACATGTCTACTGGGGTTATCGAATACGCTGAGCACGAATATGACAACCGTTTTGCACCAATTTGATTAATTTTTTATACAGGTTATTTTGTTTCCGTGCGGGGGTGACGAAAGGGCTACCGAGAATACTCAACATGATGGTCATTGAAATGTTCGTGGGCAGTTCGAGTGAATCTATTAGTATCAATAACTATCCGCATCAGTGTGAAAAGCCGGGGATAGAGAACTCCCGAGCGAAGCCGGGTATACCGTCTAGTGCATTAATAAAGAATGAAATCTCACAGTGAAAAAATTTCCGTGTTTTGGAGCCAAAACCGCCAGTGGACCGACAAGTTCATTACCAAGGGCTCCTTCTAGTGGCACTGGCACCACCAGCAGTGTTATCACAGAATCCACAACTGCAGCAGTTATCTAGAAGGAGTAGGATTCCATGGGGATAAAACGATAACCAAAATGATAGTTACCGTTATTCCAAGCAGAACGCGTTTATATGATCTCATATGGCGTGGAGAGTGTCGAAGGATTACGTAACAGGCAAGTAGATTCAGTAAAAATGTGACGCATCCCGTGCCTCGCACGAAGTGAACAGTGAAAAAATCAAAGAGGAAGTCGTGACTCATCTAGGAGAACTGTCTGGAACTGTCTTCTCACAATTACTCGAACATCCACAACGCTGGAAAGTCAAACTCTCTCAAACAACTATTCCATGTTACCCGCTTTCGGAAATCAATTTCTAGTCGTGTGTGGATGGTGAAACAATTGTCTTGTAAATCACTTCTCCGCAAAACAATTGTAAAATGTGAAGGCTGGTAATACATGTGATACATTTTCCGCTTACTTCAACAAGACGTGTAGAATGGGCTGGGTGGGAGGGAGGGGGGAAAGCGATGCACTTTGGGGACCCAGACGGAAAGTTGAAATAATTCAACTCTCAGTTTAAATGTTGAATAATCAATAAAAGTTATTCAAGAAATTGTAATAAAAATAAATAATTGGAAATAGGCTAACACAACATTTCTATTTATTTCGTGAATTAATTTCGGAAATTCGGCTACCCATTCAAAGGCGCCTCCGCATCCCCTTCTGCTTCTGCCACGGCTCCAAATGGATATAAACAGAGCAGATCGGCTAAAACGAGAAAAGTGAACTTATTCAAACAGCTACAAACTCTAGTAATGGGAATTACTTAATAAGCTGGTAAATTTTTAAGGGAATGCCGTGGCATTGACAGCACTTTAATACATAATTTGATTTGAATGCGGTGATGACTCTGACTTGAAAAAAAAGGATCTACTTTGAGCTATTACCACTGAAACCTTGAGGTAAAAAAGTATATTTTTTGATTTAGAGGAACAAGAAATCTCAAGGTCCAATTAACACTATCAAAATGAACGAGTACGTGAGATATAAAAAGAGAAACTCCTTCGAAATTATCCACGGTGTGGGCGACCAGAAAAGGGAGCGGAGTTGGGGGAGGGTTGAGCAGCACAAAAATGAGGGCGAAATGACTACCTACGTAGGTTTGTTGATGTCTGAGCTAATTGGCAGGCATTAGCCGAACTATAATAGTAACAACTGAAGTTAGCATAGCAATCAGCGTGGAGAGCAGAAAAAATCAGCAAATTAACAGCAGCCACTTTTGAGTTGCTTGCATTGTTTATAGCTAAGAGTCAATGTGACTAGAAAGATAAGACGTGTTCGACCAGTCAAAAATATTCTGTAGTTTCCCCTTAGATCGACAACTTCACGAATTCCTGCGCCTAGAAAGTTAAAAAGTGTGATATCGCTGCGATCTTTGGAAAACGGCCCCTCAAATCCCTTTCCCTAGCTGCAAGACAATAATAGGGTTCTTATGCCGTATATTAGGAATGAAATAAATATCTATAATTAATGTGGGAGACTAGGTGGTTTTTCCTTCTACCACAAGGAGAGCAGATGTAAATATTTGTCCTATTTCTCTAATTCTTTTTTCATCAGGACCTCGAGATGGCTAGAGATGCTCCCTAGTGAGGTATCGAGTGCAAAGACTTATGCGGAGTTCCGTAAATCGTTGAAAAAGATCGATCTTTTGAGCGAACTTCATTTGCAGGAATAGGAGATTGTGTGTTCTGTTTGAGATTTTCTGTTTGAGATATTCACTGGACCACTAACACAAAATTGCTTTTTTTTTACCTCTTTGGAAGTTGCAAAGCTGAAAGAATGTCCATCTTCATACTCTTTTCTCATCGAATGCAATATTTGTGCTATACTTCTCATCTCTGTTATAACGATCTATTGACCTTTCCTTCGACCCGCTTCTACGTATTTTTGAGTTGGGGAATGTCAGCTAATCTAGCACTGGGGGTTCGCTGACCACTCACTAAATGGGATTTTCATATAGTGCGTCGAGGTGGGTCAGTAGTCATTAAAAATCCTTATAGCATTCATAGACCTGCAGCACGAAATAACTAGCCCTGCATCATGGTACAGTAACCAGCATTGCAACTTCTAGTTCTACTTTTAGTTTTACGCTTCGTTGTTCTAACCTGTTTCATTTGTTTCGTTTTGTGGCGCACCTAGAGTGCATACAATAAATAAATAAATAAATAAATAATTAATTAATTAATCAAATAAATAAATAAATAAATAAATAAATAAATAAATAAATAAATAAATAAATAAATAAATAAATAAATAAATAAATAATTGTTCTTTGCTTGAAAAAGTCTGGAACTGCCTGCTACGAAAATGCCCAAATTGCTCAAAGACCTATTTCGCGCATGACAGCACCAAGTCCAGTCTCGCATAGGAGGGCTGGTTCACATTTTGATGACTTTGCTGGAAAACACTCCTGTAGTCATTACATTCTCCCGCGAAATTACTGTAGGTGTGTTACCACGAGATCACCAGACGATGCCTCTGAAATGCTTCGACAGCTGGATGAAAAAGGAAGCAAAGCAGGCCTTACCATCAGTAAGACGAAGACCAAGGTAATGCGAAGCGCGTTTTCTAGTCCGCAGCCAGTACTTCTTCGAGATGTATCTCTCGAGGAAGTCAGCGAATATGTCTATCTCGGTCGCCTGCTTAACATGGAGAACGACATCAAGCCCGAGATTGCGAGGAGAGGAAGAGCAGGCTGGGCCGCATATAATTCAATCAAAAGCGTACGTACCAAGGACCAGAAGCTGCGCGCAGATTTCTTCAACTCGACCGTGCTGCCTGCCTTGTGTTATGCGAGTGAAAAATGGGCCTTGACAAAAATCGCCGAAATCCAGCTTCGTTCAACTCAGATCTCAATTGAGCGCCGCATGCTCGGGCTGTCCCTGCGGCAACAGAAAGAACGTCATCTGCACAACTCAGATGTTAGAGCATTGTCGAAAGTCCGTGTTGCTGTTCTTCCCGCTGACGAACCGAAACACCGCTACGCAGGACATCTTATAAGGTGCAAGGATGGACGATGGAGTTCAGCAGCTTTGCGATAGTATCCCCGCGACAAAAAACGACCACGCGGCCGACCTCCTCTAAGGTAGTATGACTCATTGGCTCACAGAAACAACAGCTGTGCTTCCGGTTCCGTTAAGGTCCACTGGTCAACTAAGGCTCAAGACCGAACAATGGGGAAGAGAAGTTGGAACCCGCGCAAGACCAACTGCCTTCTGAGGATCGGGTCGCCTAAGTATCCTAAGTATGTAAGTGTTACCACCACTTCAGGAGCTCTTATTCGACAATGAAATGTTCTCCAAACGTGCGGATATATGAGTCGGCTCCCCCTTGTTCTTCGAGTCGTAGTTATCCAACTCCGGGGTGCACGGCATCAGTAACCTGCTCATACAATCAGCAATGGTTCTGCTCATCAAAGAAGTTTCATCGTCTGCCGAAATCATCGTTAGGTAATGTTGTGGACAAAAAATAGAGCCAACATGAAAAACTATTGTTTTTTTTTGCATCAACCTAGTAATGCTCGGATTTGCAAATACAATTTGCCGCACCCACTGTCGCATGAGGATTGTTACTAGGTGTTGGGGTATTCATGAAGTGCCTTTGCAGTAATGACCGGTAGCGACATGAAATTCGATGTGATTTTATGGTAGCACGTAAGATGTACGAGAAGTGCAAAATTGAGTTTGAGCGCTTTTATTTCCTTGGGTGCTTTTCGGTTCCATTATTGAGTTAGATCAAGCCAATTGAGCAGGTTAACTGATTAAGGTAGATGGTGTCATGTCAGTTTAAAGGCAGCACCCACGGAAATTCTGCGTTCACAGATCTTACTGAATTCCTAGGCTTAGCACTACAGTGAAGACATACGCAGTGGTCAACTTTGAGAAATCCTACTAGAAAGACGGGCCTCGTCGCCACCATTTCAGCCCGTTTGCAGAAGATGGCCGAGTTGCCCGGGCTTAAACCAGAGTGAGATGGGAATGAAGCAAGTTCATCATAATGGAAGAAAGTGATTGTAAACAAAAACACCCATTCATATCATACTATAACTCATCCTAATTGATCGCCAGCACAAACTTAATCTCTCTTTATCTTGAGAATGCTGATGCATACGACGACGCAACTTTCGTAGAATTGTTGGCACCATTGCTAAGTATCCAAAACAATCAAAATCTCGGATATGAAAATTTCCGTGGGTGCTGCCTTTAAGGTGCCTGCAGTTCAGCGGTTATACTTTGGAGCCAAGGTGGCCGAATTGAGCAACAGTTTCCTTTTCCGGAATTTCTTCGTACATCTACATACGCGCTACACATACATATGTACGCTTCAAGACCAAAGATGGTTGATTGGGAATACTTCACTATTTAACCACTGAAGACATGGTCACTGCACTGCTTTCTTCATAAATAGGTCACTTATAGGGATCGGATTGCTGTCACTGTAAGAATATCGAAAAGTGTTTTCCTGATCATGTTCTAAAGACACTTCCCACTGAATCGTTAGAAAAACAAGTAGCTCACTAGGTGACCACTGCTCTTTTGCTCTATTTAGTGCATATTCGAATGGCAACACAAAGAGAAAAACGGACTGAAAATGAGACCGTGCATACAATCAGAAGAGCCTTAACTAGAAGGGGCTTGGCTAAAACAACGTCATTGAAGGTACCACATACATACGTACGTCATCGTAAGCTAATTCGCATAAATGCTCTTACCGGAGATCTTCGACAGAAATAAATTAGGGAAACAGTTTCGTAGAAAATCGCTGTTATCCAAGCAGCATGACGAAGCGGCGCTTAGTGTGGATGACAATGATTTTCTCAAATTATATGGTGAAATGAGGAACGTTCGATTCACAACGAACGCTTCCACCCGTTAATCTAAGTGGGCAAATAATAGAAGAAACACATGCATAGTAGAGGTTCCTCAATGCAGTAATACATATATGAGATCGTTCACCTATGTTACAACTGTCTTTAGATCGTTAGACAGTGTTTTTGTATTTGTTGAAGCCTTCTCGCTGTGAACAGCGAAAAACTGCTGGCCGGATTTCATCGCAGCCGTGGCTGGGAAATGGAATTTCTTTACCGTGTAACATCTAAACGGCTCCAGACTACTGAACTGAGAGAATTCTGGGTGGGCTCGTTTGTAGGTGACACCGACTGCTCAAGCTATTAGGGATATGGCATGCTTCACAGCGACGCTGTCGCTGCGACCGTTTACCACCAAAAGTTCTCGTGCAACGGATCCTACACCAGCATGCTAACCAAAGCAAGTAGTGTGATAAGACATGAGAATGTGTAACACTTTGTTATCATCATTTTCATTCATTTTCTTCACAGCGACGGTGTCGCTGTGCCGGGTGCCACATCCCTTAGGGTGTTAAGTTGGGAATGCGCGCTGAAGTTTCGACGTCGTTATGAACATGTTGCCAAACATTTTCTATCAAACTTTTGATGTCGCTTGGAAGAGCAAATCATGGAGAATTTTTTAGCATGTGGTTTGTCGAACATCCATTCATTGTTTCTTTTTTAGAAGAATTTATAAGAAGACCGACCAAAATTTCAAAATTTCCGTTCGCGTGTTTTATGTTGTTAACGAGTTTAAAACTGCCGCTGAGCACCACCACAGACCATATAAAGAATCAAGAGAATTTTTGCTGTATTACAGAGCTGAATCCATGCGAGAGTGGATTACTCAAAAAAAGGCCTCGAACTTGGGTAACTGAACCGAAATTGTGTCTGCAGATCGATTCCTCTACTGCCCTTTTTTTCAGATCTGGAATCGGGAACCGTACTTGGGACTCCCCAGTAGACCAAACATTGCGCTATCAGCCGACCACTTACTTGCGCCGTTTAAGCCTTACTTGAGAGGGAAAAATTCCAAAACTGCGACGAAACCAAACTTTGGATGTGTCACTATCACTACTTTAGGTCACGGCGCTGCGATATTCCACAATAGAGCGCTCACTCTTTGTATGGAAGATGCCGAAGCTTCAACAGTACTAACCCTGCATTGAACTCATACTGGGGTGTTGAAGCTTTGTTTTTAAAAAATAGTTTGTTCAATGCAAAAACGCGCATCCCCAACTTAACACCCTAATAATTCCTTCGGCAGTTAGGAGAGGGTAGGATCTGGCGCCGCCGTGGTTGACCTGCTGCTGAATGAGTGGCAAACTTGTCTGGCGACAATACTTAGAATCTCTTCATGACGAGTTAAGGAGGAAGGTTCTAAACACTAACCAGATTGTAGGGGCGGAGGGAGGCTCGTCCTGCTCCAGACAGAATAGTAAAAACAAGACAGCTAAAAGAAGTAGCGGAAATATCAAGCATTAGCTTGACGCAAATGAAATGGCGCTTTCATTTCCAGAGCATACAATTTTATTTGGAAATACTATGATGAATGTTATCATTCTACTAATAAAAAGCTAGCTAAGTATTCTGAACCTAATCCTCTCCTTGTAATCCATTACCCGATAGACCCAAGTGGGCGCCGATTTTTTTCGCTTTGCAACGGAACTTACGAGGATAAACGTGTGAAATTGCAGAAAGAGCACTGAAGAAGATTGGGGAATGTTTTCCACACCTAGTATGACAAACACTTAGCAATTCATAGGAAATATAAGCAAGGGAGTGTGTGTTTGCGCGTCCAAATAACTACGTATGACTATACCGCAAGCAATTCTCAAGTGCAGGTAGAAAGACTCGGAGAGCCGAGACTCAGGAATCTCTTAACAGTTCATTGTCAGTTATGGTCATTAAGATTTTTTTAGAGGCAGCGCCCAAAGAAATGTTCGACCCCGATATTTTGGCATAATTCGGAGTAATCACGTGGCTGATCACTGTTGAGTGCTGAAAACTGTCGAAGTTCTCGAATTACCAGCTTTCTGGACTCTCTCGACTGATCTAAACGCGGTCCAGAGTGTTTTGTCCTTATTCCTCTGAAGAAGAAGACGTATTATCAAAATGTCAGGCCAAGAAGTGTGCTCATATAACAACCTGAGAGGCGCAGAAGTATAAATAAATAACATCTTGACTGGTCGTTTTTGAGGAGACTGCGCCGAGTTACGCGAAAAATTCGATGCAGACCGATCCAAAAATTTCGATACCACCGCTTTTTTGTTCAAGTGTTTTGTCGGCGAATTCTGTTTTTGGCACTGTTTTGCACCACTCCTGAAGTTGGTGAAGAGAACCAAATTTTAAGAAAGATAGCTTGACCAAACCAGATGTCAAAGGGGAACAACGAATTCGAATTAATAGAACGATTCTTGAAGCAGGGAGAAAGACTCGAAATTGAGAATTGGCGGAAATCAGCCATACAGGTGACTGTGTATTAGTTTTCTTGTGTTGTTGAGCGGGAACCAGTGCTTTTAGTCGCATGAAGAGTGCAGTCGTTAGGGTCATGAATCAGAATACTATGAAGGAACTGCGTTTCAACTTCTGAAGAAGTTCAAAAACGGTGAGAAAAATTTTCATGCTATTTATATTTATTGATTGTTAGCTAGCATATTCCTGTTTGGACAGCCGACAGTTGCTTCGTTTTTCTCCTTTGACTGCCGCTTATTGGCATCAAGCACTAACTGCAGAACTACATGACATCTTGAATTTTTTGCTCAGTATCCACGGTAACTCAAAGTTGAAGGAATCAGACTTTCTAACCTGGATATAAGATACTAATCGTAGCGTTGGAAGCAATAATCATAATTATCATCCGACGCGTTTCGGCTGGGAAAAACTCTTCATTGTGCCAATAGTCAGTTTGCAAAAAAAACCTGTCAGTTTTCCGCAGAAGTTCGCTCAACGTTTGCTTTGAAACAGATGGAATGCTCGCTAGAGCGAAAACGGGGAGTTCCCCATAATCCAGATTCTGAAGAATGCTGTTTTAGTTGAAGAGACATCCTTCAACTAGGAAATGGTAAGGAGAGTTTTTTTTTGAGAGATGTAGAGACTTCTGAACCCTAAACTTGTTTATTCTATTTAAACTTTGTTTTTCTTTATAGAAGTGCTCCGAGATGTTTGATAATTTCCTACTATTGTTTTCACATAAAACGAATTGGCTGTTTCCTCTCATCTCCTGAAAACAGTTGTGTGAGTTGAGTGGGAACTCATTGAAATTCTACCAGTGTCAACAAATATCGGTTGTCCAAAAAAATAATAGCCTTTCCTGGGCTACATTCTGCGAAGTGCATAGCTCAGCTTAAACCCCGAATGTTTCCTCGAAATGTAATAAAACTGCCTTCACTTGAGGTCATTTTCGAAAACTTATTGCCTTTCAATGTGTTCTCAACCAAAATTGTTCGCCGATGTTGCCAGAGAAAATTTCTGTGAAATTTTTGGCCAGACTTTGTTGTCACGCTGTATACAAACATTACAAACATAGAATTTATGCAATTGAGGTGTCGCGCTTCATAGTATTGTGAAAGTTTTCAACCAATCCCCTGGAATCGTGGGAACCATAGATTTATGAAAAACCACTCTGAGAATGTGGCCATTATTTTTGGAACATCCTCATGGGGTTACACTACATATCTCTTTGGTGCAGATAGAGTAAACACGGAGCTCGCAGGGCACGACGAAGTGATCGGGTGTAGGATAAATTCACCCTTACGAAATGAGAAGCTGTACTGTCAAGAGGGACGTCAGTTTTAATCAGCAATAATCTATGCATGCTAGTATTCGAATGTTCTCTCATCAGTGCAAACCTTCAGAATTACGAAGAAGGTGTCGTCAATAGCGCATGATTAGGCGTCACATTCTTGCCCTAGGTTTTATGAAGAACCTGCTGGTATTTAGGTGATTTTTTGCAAGATCCTATAATCAGCAGGTTGCATCAAAGGGGTGAATATAAGAATCTCGAAGTCATGAATAATCAAGTTGAGTAGGATGCTTTCTCTACGTTTTTCCTTCTACTCCATGACATTACACTACCATAATTTAGTTCACAATCATACGGTTATTTATTTCACTACTTACTTTTTCTTGCATTTTGATATTCTTTCAATTTTTATATTTCTTCTCCAAAAGTGTGCATAAAACTGGACAAACTTCTTTCGCTCATGCAGGCATAAGAAAGATTAGCGGAGAAAGACTTCCCATATGCGCAGACAGAACATGGTGAGAAACTAATGAAAAACGAAATTATCTCACAGTATATCCTGCTGAGGGTTTTCAGTGCTTCCCTTTTATTCGCCACAAGTAAGAGAAATGTAGGAATATCTGATACAGGTGGAGTGTGAGTTGCGAACTTTCGCAAACCTTAAATCTAGAATTTCAGGTTTAGTTGGAGTTTCTTTCTAGAGATTCTGCCCAAATTGGAGCTGGCTAGAAGAATATAAATTGGAGGGCAACAGGCAATGAGCTTCACTCGCGGTCATGAATTATCTGTATATTCTCCTTGCTTTCCTCGTTCTCACCACTCAGGGGTACGCTTGCTTTCAAATGTAGGACATGAATTTTTCTTAGTTGGAGCATCTGTAAGTTGGGATTAGTAACGGTCACCTTAATAACCACACACAGAAGTTCTCGGGATGTCCAACAAGTTGATAGATGTGGTTTCTATGCGCCTATGCGTTCATAATGAATTCCATATTACAGGTCCCATGTCGACTTTGACCAAGAATCTGAAGAACATGGACACGGTGGCCTGTCATGTTTTCGCTCTCGTATTAATTTCCATACATTCGAAATAATGCAGCACCTACAAAACGATTCAGACATTAGCCAAATTCAATCGCTAATTGCGAGAAGTGTTACTGCGGTGATGTCTTTGAACAATTGGCGATGAAATTTGGGTAATGTTGTTGTAGAACAATTCACATAGCGGTTTCGTAGAGTACCACTTCCTTTCTACAAAAGCAGTAGCCAGAAATGAATGATCAAATCCACCAACATGATTGATTGTTACAAAAACAATTGTCGAGTCATTGAACTGACTTCTAGATCCGTTTTTTTTTCAGTTTCATAAAAGAAGTAGAAATGAGAACCCATCTTCAAAGTATGACTCGGAAAGCTCCTCTCGCGACACGCACCACGCCTCGCGCTGTTGATAGTTTCCTCTAAGAATCTTCGCAACTATTTGCTTGCGGTAACTTGGTACGTTTACAATTTAAATTTTGACATTTCGTGAAATTGTGGTTGGTATACAGAGGGACAAGCTCTAGTTTCTGCTTTGCTTCTGCCAACTAATTTACTCGGCTCTACGTTCTCTAGCCATGTCAGTGCTGCATAACACATTGCCTCACTCTAAAGGTAATTTATATTATAGATAATAGATGCGACTTATCAGACGCAAGCATCCGCGAGAGATTTTCTATAAAGACCGGTCAAACTGGTAAACGCGGCATGAAATTCTCAATGAAAAGAACGCGCGGCCGTCGTGAGGGCGCAAGCGCGTGCGACAGCAATGCGACTGTGATGGGACTAGCCCCTACAGTCTATTCCCTCAAACTTACACTGCCATCCTCGCCCCGCTCGAACAAAGCTGCGCGTGCGTGTTTGATTGGGGGCGCGGTGCTGCAACAGCCGATCAGCCTCACACCGCGCCCCAATCGAACACGCACGCGCCGCTTTGTTCGATCGGGCGAGGATGGCAGTGTAAGTTTGAGGGAACAGACTGTATTCTTCATCATGTAGTCGCACGCGCGTCAGTCGCACGCGTCCAGTATAAATTGCCCTTCACACTTTGCCAACTAAAACGTCGAACAAATCCCGGTCGGATAGATGGTCGGATAGATTGTTGAAAAAAAAAACAAAAATGCGTAGTTAGGACATGTTAGCGATTATAAAGGCTCTCCCCCCATTTTCGTTTACCTACACACTGAGTTTGAGAACTTCATACTTTTGAGTTTCGAAAATTCGAGAAACTATACAGATAAAGGCAGCAAGCTTCGCTTCGCTCATAGAATGGTAGAGACAATCTTCAGGCGAGGAGTCACCAGGCAACAGACACTATTTCGCAGTGCGTCCGAGCGTTTCATTATAGAGGAGGACATCAACCTTGCAGAAATGGTACGCTTCGTACGCCGATCACAGACATGACGTCTACGTTGATGCATTTCATTAATGTTGTGGTATTCGGACGAAAAAAGGATAGATAGCTCCTAATAAGGGATTTGGTCGACTTCCTCACATGACTCATTTCGGATATTGACCACATTGCTCCTGTACCGTGATATGTTCCCGTGAAGTTATGGAACTCACACAGTCTCGGTCAGATTATGGACCACTACATAATTTTTGACTTATGGATATAACATCGCAGAAATACACAAGAGTGTGAGGTAAATACTACAGTACAATAATGTAGAAATTCCACTCGATTCTGGTGGAAGTGCCTCAACAAGGACGTACAGTACGCCTACGCCAGCTTCACTACACTGCGTGGGAAGACATTCGAATACTCAACCATTTCAGCAGTTGAGGGGAGATATCTATGCGATTTAGTAGCTCTTGTTTTCTTTCTTGTTCTAAATGGCGAACCTATAAGTGCTTGAATGAATAAAAAAGAAATAAATGTCATTTCGAGTCCAATTCCTGAGAGAGGTCTGGATTGAACCAGTAATTCGAGTGCTGTTTACATACATAGTTGGTCGCTATCTGACTGCCAATCGCTTTTCGTGTAGGGATCGAGTAGCAATTCAATAGCCACCGAATAGCAACCCAGCAGCTATCGAACAGTGCTCGAGTAAACTCCAATACTGTCAATTTAAGAAATTGGACAGAAATGACATGCGGCTGCAATCAGTGCAATGCTCGAGTGGGTATCATATTTGCGGAAAGCGTGCCCCGTATCTGTCTGGAAATTTTGCGAAAATTCCATCGAGGAAAAGAAACAGATGGCACAACCCACCAGGGCTAGAATTTAGAAAAACGCATAACCAATCAAAATCAGATCACAGAACCAACTTTTTCGGCCTGCGTCTTCTAATATTGCACAGTCCACTGGATAGTCAATCACGCTAATTATCGCTGATTTGCATAGTTAACGCTTCATGAATCTCAGCCTACAAAGGAAGGATAGGTGGTCAGTGTGGCCGTTCATGGCATGGTGTACATATATTGCGTGATGCGGCTTGAGACGATAATCTCAAATCCATTTTCAAAAATAGCCAAACTGCTCTCTGCGATGAGTTATGCCGGATTTGGTGCTCATGTGAAAACGCTGCGCCTGTGGTATGAGCATAACCCATAGCGCAAAAGTAAGTCTCTCTCTCTCTCTCTCTCTCTCTCTCTCTCTCTCTCTCTCTCTCTCTTTAGATAAGCATTCACAGGTTCGAGTCCTGCCATATACAAGCGTATCGGATTTTTGTTCCACTGATAGTTTTCCGCTCCGACCATCTATTCTGTGCAATTTTATAGTGCTTTCCACGCTAATCATTAGAGATTGTGGAAATTTGAAAATATTTTGATCGAACGATTAAATTTTAGTTTTTTATGGCCACTAATGGTAGAATAACATAAAATGCACATCTCCTAATTGCTCAAAGGGTTCCAAAAATTCAGAACTTCTGATTATACAGTGGGCGTCAATGGCGGTGACCCGTCTGCGGCCTCGAACAGAACGCAGCGCGACCGCGCCGCTCACGCTACAATCGTCGCCGCAGTGGCTTATCTGAGTTTTCTTGATAGTTGTTCATCATATTTGATGATAACTAATAAGAAAACTAACTGACTATCAAGAAAACCCAATAATTTGATGTCCCGGAGAGGATTCTCGCTTGAGCGGCGCGGTCGCGCCGCGTTCTGTTCGAGGCCGCAGACGGGTCACCGCCATTGACGCCCACTGTATGTATATGTGGACTATGTATTGGCCTAGCTCCACACCGAACATCTCAGAATCACAATTTTCGCTCAAACTTTACATACTGGGGTTATTTGATTCGCTGGTCACTACTGTGACAATTATTCTGTACCGTAACGTCATCGAGAATCTTGTTAACTTTTCCCTAGTGGAGATACTGTATATACATTTCGAGTGACGCCATTATTTCGTACCCTGCTGCTACGAAAAATCCCAATGTACAGAGTTTCAGACAATTTTTCCCAGTGGAGTTACAGTGGAGTTGTGAGATACTGTATTTACCGTATAACCACTGTAATCCTACAAAAATGACGTTGCAATACGAAATTAGTACGAGTTTCGTGATCAGCTACATATTCGAATAACTACCGTAGGAAAAGTTTGAAGAAAAACTATGATCTTGAGATTCTTAGATAGGGTCGGGCGAACAGTGCCGAAAACCCTCATGAAACTGTATAGAACAGATTTTCAGACGAAAACAATCAGTGGAAGGAAAATGCAAATCACCCAGCTAGTTGAAGATTCGAATTTGCGACCGATGTCATGAAGAGCGAGAGACTTGCCTTTCCGCCACATCTCACCTGCTACCCGCCTTTGTGGCGCCTCCGAGCAATTCCCCTTAGGAAAAAAGGGCATAACTCTCTACACAGACAACGTTCTCTCAAGATAAAAACAGATTTGGTATCAGCGCCATGAGCTGCACAAGGCGGTATGTACCCCTCTACGAAAGGCCGCATCGATGCAGTATCCTACCTTTGTTAGTAGAGGATATGGTCGTGGTAAGTTGAAAAGCTGATCTGCTTGATGCTCCTAAGCTGGATGCTTCTGCACGAAGCCGGTAAACAATGTCAGGAAAAAATGAGAATAACCACGTAGGAGAAGAAACTCCAGCTTTTCTTGAT
This sequence comes from Ancylostoma ceylanicum, assembly GCA_000688135.1. Lineage (NCBI taxonomy): Eukaryota > Metazoa > Nematoda > Chromadorea > Rhabditida > Ancylostomatidae > Ancylostoma > Ancylostoma ceylanicum. The sequence goes on from JARK01001345.1 coordinate 332,220, forward strand.
GGATTTGCCCGTTAGCCGGGTACGATAGAGGGAACGGACTTTACTCAGGCGGCAGCATCGCGTAGTGATCTGACATTTTCTTTTTTTTAGCTGAATTCTCATTAGCTGGGACAACATTCACATTAGCTTTTGCTTCACTTGTCACAAAGTTCAGGCTTGTTTTCAATAATAGGCCAAGAAATAGTGACTGAATGAATGACGGGATGCATCAATAAGAAAACTTCCAAGCCATGTAGTTTACGCAAGTTTACCTCCATTTGTCCATATGAGATGTCATACAGTTGTGTTCTAAGACAAACACACTGGCCTGAACATGATGATGGAGCGATGGTACGAATAACTACTCACATGAAATTTACTGTGAATCAGTGACAGCTTCGCCAATATTAAGTGACTTTCACTTTTCTTTATGACTTTTCATCACGGTTGCTAATATACTTTGGACCGAATAAAAATCGAATAATTTTGTAACTTTAATAACAGTCCAGGGAGCAATTTAAACCTCCAGATATTTGAGAGTGAGAAAACCCCAAAGCTCTTCTTCTCTTTCGTACAGCGCCACAGTGATCTCTAATCTTAGAACATTAGAATTTTCCATTTATTCGAAATATTCGATATTCGAAAGCAAAAATATTCGATTTCGAATAAACCGAAAATTCGGATGTCCCATCATGGGAGACCAATTAAATGGTGCATGAGAGAGAAGAAGAGCACTAGGGTTTTCTCATTCTCGAATACCTATGTAGATGTTTGAATTGTTTCCTAAATTGTTATTGAAGAAACAAAATTATTCGATTTTTATTCGGTCCAAAGTATAGTTGCTAACAATGAATGAAGGAGGAAACGGTGTGAAAAATGATTAGGTTGGACAACAGATGAACAAAAAAAAAACAGTTCATTGTCCGTCCCTATTTTAGTCTATTGTTTATTCTACTGCTGTGAGACTAAAACTGTCTTTAGTTTTAGTCTCACAGCAGTAGATCTATATATGATAACCGGTAGTAGGAAGATGACATGAATTACATACGTCCACCTTGCGCGACCGTTTTGCTTACGCCCAGCCTCTATCGAAAAAACACCAAATGCAAAGTCGCAGTATTTACTATTATACCATCTATGTGGATCTCCCCAATCTTAAATAAATAAAATCTAATCTCTCCTTCTTAGTCCCTCTCGCGTTTTGCTCCTCTCATTTTTGTCTGAGCACACAGCACCTTCCCCTTCTATGATCAAAAGGGGTCTTATCACCTTGCATGTCACGAGGGGACGTATGTCCTCTATCAGAAATTTGGCTCCATTTCACAAATAATTAGAGTAATAATGGAAGAGAATGCTTGCGCACCTGAGAAGACTTCACACTTCCGCTTTCGCAAATCTCTGCCGCTAAACTGAAGAGATTTCTCCAGATTTCAAGATAGTATTCATTCCATTGAGCAATAAACAGATAATAACAGTCAGTTTTCTCAATGTCCTCATGTGAAAATTGATGTCCAAGGACTTTCGGCTACTGTACGATGTTTGAAGGAACCTTAGTCCTAGTACTTAATGGTTACGTTCAAATATGTGGGATAGTCGACAGGAATACAGAAAGGAATTTATTAAACAAATAAGCGATATACTTGGGTTCGCGGCTTGGATCTTGGTGGGGAGAAACGTTGCCACAGAGACAGGCACGACCGGAAGACTATCGTACCCAGCCAAGGTGTTGTTGTACTTCGCGCTGGGCGTGGTGCAAACGTTAGCGCATATGGAATATTTCGAGTCTCCCAGCTTTCCCATGTGTGTCCAAGTGAGAATGATTGTTTAAATGCTAAAGAGAGGAAGGCTAGCTGCAGTTGTGTGACTGCGGGATAATCTTATTATATCGTCCACACTGTCCTTGCCAGTGGTTACACAACTCCTTATGGGGGCTTATAAGGAGATGGGGAAGGGAAGTTGGAGCGGGTAGGTTTTATTTCGTGGAAAGCACGCGCAGGCGCCCAATAAACCTCACAATCAGCAGCGTAGCACTTGTAGTAACAATTATTTTGCAAGAGAGTTTCGTGATATTCGTGATACTTCGTGATACTGATTTTTATTAGACGTAACCCGCAATTATTGCGCGTGCATTCTTGGATTGACGATAGACGCTAAAATTAACAGACAAAGAAGATTTTTTTCGTTTAGTTTTGCGCTGTCCATTTGTCGAACTTTTTCGACTCCTCACTTTTTTCGAGATGAGAATCTGCATTCTCTTCAGTAAAGGTCCCCATTTATAGCCGCCAATAATGGAAGGACGTTCGCGACGTTGCTCACCTTCAAGTCATAAAAGGGCCATAAAATTTTCTGCGGAATTCATGAACTATGGTTACCTTAACGCAGCGCTTTTCTGTGCTGAGAAACGTGTTCATAAATTCCAAAGGACTTGCTGTGTGTTTTTTTACACTAATGCGCATTCTAAATCCATTATCAAACTTAAGAGCTTGTCTGGCTTAGATTTGAACGCAGTTCCATGAATAAGTCATAAGAACGCACAGACTCATTAAATCACAGCGCTATTGACTTCGAGAAGGTGTAATTGCTAACATTATTACTGGTGGAAGCGAGTAAATGCGATCGGAGAAATGAGCCGCTAACAACGCTCAGCACATGAATCGTTGGTAAAGTGTTTTGCTCTGCCCATTTCCGGATAAATGTGGTTGTTGTCTCAAGGCAGTACGTATCTAATCACCTAAAATGAAAGCTCACGAGCGTAAAGATCATTCTTCCTTTTACCCGATTCTCCTCTCACCACTAACACGTACGTCAGCCATCTCTATAGTTATCACCGCCTGCCCCTCAAATGGTCTTATAATAACGGGCTTAGAGTATCCCCAGGCTTGGCCAGCAATCGTGGCAATCGGCACGACCGCCGGCGGTTACCACATGGATAAAGTGAATAGGGAGACTTCAGAGGAAAGAAGCATGATAATCAAAGGGGCGTCGCAGTCGACCGGCATCTTTTCCATTTTCGCAATCACCCACATCGCCAGTTCAATTTGAGCACATCCTCGAGAATACGGGTGATGAGCTCCGTTCGGCAGCGTTCAAGGCGATCCACGTGGCAATCGATACTAATCGATATCGCATTAGGCAAAGTCTGGAGGTACGGTGTGAGGCGGACGTCCAGAAAAAAGTATAAACGCGGAGCGACGTCGCGCCCTGTTTATACTTTTTTCTTTGAGAACGACGCGATTGGCCGGATTCGCTTCGCGCCTGCTAGTAGACGTGACGCGATGATTTCGCCGATGTCGGAGCCTGTTACCTGTTGTGTGGCTAGGCTGTTGTTTCTTTGATTTTCTAGCTGCTTTGGCCTAAAACTTACGGGACTAGATGACTTATCATAAGAACGCATAAACGTTTGGTGCTTACGCCAAATCGAGCTGTTTGTGCAATTCTGCGTGTACGTAAATTTGCGAACTTCGGTATGGCACAACCGCGCGACGCGACGGCTTCGCTACCCGTCGCGTCGCGCGTGTTGTAGCCGTCGCCGCGACGCCATCGCCTCGCGAAAAAGTATAAACACTCTTATAGGCGCAGGAACAGTTGCATGAGAAATTTTGGTGGTGAAAGATCGCATCGACAGCGTCGCTGTGAAGTAAGCCATCAGCCGAAGAGAAGAAGACAGAAGGGAGAGGTATGATAGAGATTAGGGGCGATCTAGCATTTGTGTACCCACAGCGGACCCGTTGTCGCAGTAGGATTGCGCCGGAGCGCAGAAGTGGTGATGACGCTACGCAAAGGGTTCACTTTTGCGGCAATGATGCGAAGCGTGCAAAGGTGGGGAACGCCTGGAGACGGGTCGTGTGGTAAGGGTGCGCCGACGTTGAAAAGTGCACAAACCGCTAACGATGGGTGCAACGGGGTGGAAAGGGTGGGATTCATTTCTCTCCTACTTAAATGACCTGGGAGTCAATTTGATAATTTTTTCTCTACTCTATTCATTCCATTGGTTTCTGAAATACACCCTCCCAGCCGTTTATACAGATCAGTAGATCGTTATTATTGGAATTACCAAAGCAGCCAGCTGAACGATTCATCTTTTTGAGAATGACTACAACTAAGTAAGCCATTTGAATGACCACCTCCAGTGGATCGATTACCTTTAATCTACCATACCACTGTGACCAACTGAAGATCGTTTTTTGCAGAGACGGGATTAGGCCATCACGCAATGGGAGAGGGGTGCACAGGTTTCTACAGTCCTTCTCAAAAAGGTAGACGGATTGCGCGTGCGGTTTCTTAGCGTCGCAGCTGCAGAATCGTGGGGGGATCTACTCGACCCTCTCACTTAGAGCATGCTCTCTCCGCGTCCCTCGTTCAGGTCCCGCAGCGATGGTACAGTCACGAATCAGTTTATTTTTCTGAGAAGGACTATAGCTGAAGTGAAAGACGTCACCTGTCTGATTCACAGCTGTGGGCAGAGCGCTTTCTGGGGCCGGGAAATAAGAATGTGCTGAAAAAGCGACTACTGATGAATGTGGAATGGGCGGAGCGTTGTGGGAGAGATACAACAGGAAGCGACGCGAGCGAGGCGAGCAGGAGAAGAAGCCTGGGGGTCCGGCGTTAGCCGGACGATCGGGGTGATAATTTATCTCTCTAGTTGTATTAGTTCCCGTTCTGTCATGTTAATGGTAGCCGATATCGTAAACAAACAAATAAACGGAATAATTCTATGTTTTATGCAATGCGCTGCTGCAAATTAAACAAACAACACGGAGATTAACACCAGAAAAGACAAAGATCCGAAAAGCTTAGAAGTGGCTCAACCCATGATCGTTTCCTGAATTGGTCCAGGAGGGGAGACTTTACCTACGACGATATTGCATTGACGAAGAAAAGTATGTCTTGGGCATTAGTTGTCAGACGGAAGGCCAGAACTATTTAGAACTACTTTCCAGGACTAATGAAAGCAACAAAAGAAAATAATCTGGCCATCAAAACATATTGCTGACTACCTTGGGATCGGATAACAAATTTATAATCATTAACAAACGAGCGGGAGAGACTATAAAGTCTATTAAAATGGACACTGTGAAGATTCAAGCAATTTTCCAGAGTACATATTTGAATCAGAGCCGATTGATCTTTGGAACTATAATAGAAGCATTTCAACTTCACTGAATACTTATCTTTCAAAATAGGCAGGATTCCTGAATCACAAATGTTACACAAATTTTCAAAGAGAGTCTTCGGGTATCATAGCAGCTTTATTCCTGAGTGAAATGTCATAGACATGATTTAGTCATTTTTTGACAGAACAGTGAAGCTTAAAGTTCCATGTTGGCTTCAAGGCTTCATTCACAGTAATCGTATTCCAGCGCTGTTTGTCCCTAGGCCATGAGCGGTAAACAGGGCTATACGTTATAGCCTCGTTTTCATACTGTACACAAGCTGAATCCGATTCTCACAGGCCAGAGTATGGCCCACTACTTTTATTAGGGTCATGAGAAAAAGTGTCTGTCTTTTCAAGTGTAATCCAAGAAAATTTATGTCCTTCTGAACTGACCAGACTTGTTCTAACAACAGATATCACCACAACTGAGTTATCGTATCATGATAGTTCGTGCTGGAATCTACTCGACTGAAGTTTTGTAGGCGATACTCTTCTCGGTGATGACACTCCAACGTGAAACACGAATGGGTCGAGGACTCCTAGGTTTCTGAGGTGAGATTGCAGAAACACTCTTGTTGTGCTATTCTACAATAATGCTACAGTTGGTACAATGGAAGGAAGAAGTTTAACTAATCCAGTGGTACGAAGCCTGTAGCCGCTGGGATCAGTGATCGCGGCATGAGCATGATGAAGAAGCCGCCTTACAACTCTAGGGAGAGTTCGAGAACTGGAAGTAAGATTTCCATGCTATTTATGGAAGCCAATAATACCTAGTACCTTACTAGTACAAAAAATAATCGACAGCTGCTTTTCTATTTTATTTTCAGCATTGAAAATACCATTTATATTTGACAACCACCCTGTACGTGCCTTCGTCGAAGAAGAAGAAGTGACGACTTGAATCGAACTTTTTTTCAGTTCATCATCCTCCTCTGATTACTGACTGTGTGCACTCTTGTTGCGAAATGGTAATGTCCGGATGAATCAGTTCATTCTATGCATGTACGAACATTTCCATTTCATTGACCTTTCCCATTATTTGTTGAAGAAGTGGAAGTCTCATACTCTTCTGGTGACTAACGGAATGCTTGTTGATTACACATGGAAAAAATTCAATCCCTGAAATTTCTGCAGATTTTCTCGCAATTCATCACACCTTTTAGCAACTGCAAACTTTGCGGTTAGAGATCAACTGCCCTAGTTTGATTGAAGTAGGAAATTGCACACATTCATACTAGAAGCACATGTAACTTCCTCTTTTGGTAAGGAAGTAAATTAAGGTAAAAAAGACGTATAACTTTTCTGAAATTGCTGGATAGGAGGACGTGAAGTGCAGTTATTCTTAATTTCCTTCGTAATCATTGTTGCACTGGAAACGAATACAGGAAAAAAGGATCTCTGTCTAGATGTAGCTGAAGGTGATCAAGCTTCCATAATTCTCTGTATTTTCATTAGCATTATATAAGGTAAAGCATTTTATGTTGATTAGGAAAGTTTTACGAAACATCGTTACCCTCCTTGAAAATCAGAGCACTTTCTTCAAGTTACATTACTTGTATTGCGCGAAGAATTTGAATTAAAAAAGTGCGAAGAATTTGAATTTCTGTTGGAGTAGTGCTCCATCAATAACTGAGCGGCTTCTGATCCAGGCTACACGAGGAGAGAGTACTGCATCTATATAGGGAATTACCAAGGTTTGCGTAAGATCTGAGATGAGAATCATCAAGCAGCGCGAGCAGATTTTGGTAGAAAACAAGGACGTAAGTTATCTCAATCTGTTTTTTGGGGATTTCTATGCAAAAATCTAAAGTTTTTAAGTTTTGCATGACATTGGGTCTCAAGCCAATTTAGTATTGGAAGGAAATTTCGGGGTATATTCTAAAGAAAGCAATCAACATTTCTTAGTGTTTCTGTAGCGTTTCACTGCTTATGAAAAGCGAGGTCAGTGCTAGGATTTGAAGTTTCTGCCACGAAGTAGCGGATCGAGACCTGAAGATCTTAAACACCAGAACATAGAGCCTGGGGATGGAAATGTCTCTCGTAAAGCCTTGTGGGATGAGTGGGATGGAGAGGATGAGATGGGAGAAGAAATGGGATGGAGGAAACTTCGCCTCAGTTGGCCACCCACTGGTGGAAACCCCAAGAAGGTAAGTAAACTCTACGCCACTTTCTTCAATCACGTTGTGCAATTCACTATTTGCCCGTTACTGTTTTCACCGGTACCTGTGGGAAACCAGTCTTTGGTGAGACTCGTCTTTATTAGGATGTGTTATAAATCCGACAATTAAATGCGCTTACAAAACTGCCGCGAACGTGCGCTTGATTCGCTGCCGCGAACGGTACACTAGACTGTTTACGTCCGAGCTGACGCTGAAACTTCTATGGGTAATGCGAGCTCGTTTAAGCGATAAAGCCGAGGCATTAGGAAATATAATAAAGCTGATAACAAGCCCGAATCTGCTTGATTATCAACAGACAGAACTTTCACTTCATCCAGAGTTATTGAATGTTAGATATGACGCCCTCACAGGGGACTTCTATTAAGCTGGGCAATATGTTTATGCATATTTTTTCATCAAGTTCTTTTTTTTACTGAGATTCAAAAGATTTTTTTAATGAAGTTTAAACTTTGTTCGATTGTGTATAATGAACCATTTTCTCGCTCTTTTTTTACTCTTTGTGAATAATATAACCAAATTCCTCAACTCGCGCTGCATTCTGTTTCCTAGACGCGCGGATTGTAACCCTCCAATTTTGTCCTCTGGGATGAACACCTTCAACACCACCCAATATTCGACTCCAATTCCGGATCAAATGCAGCTCAAGCGGCTGTGGACATCAACGACGTCTGCAAACAGCACTTTATTGCTGAAAACAGACAGTTTTCGCCTGGAGGATGACCGCCGCTCCGAACGCGCAGTTTTGGTGGCAATCAAATGACCATCTGCTATGGTTTGCCCAATATGTAAGGAAGGATTACCATGGATGTCACCCTTCAACAACACCAAAGTTGAACTGAACGACTTCGTGGAAGATGATACAGGGTTCATAAGACGGAGGAAGAAGTGCTCTGCTTCTGGCAGCATTAGTAGAGGAAAGTAACTGTATGAACCATTTGTCGTAATTGACATTGGTCGGGAAAAACATTTGTTCCGGTGTCTGTAAGAAACAACGAGAACTAATTGCGCAACCCCATATTGTGAGATTTTTTTCTTTAGCCAGAATGACCTTAAACGACAGCATACACTCACCCGTTAATGACATAGAAATGACACTTGTATAAAGACAAGCAAAAACTGAAATTGCCGGCGGAACAATTCTGCTCACTTTTGGAAAGGCTAAGTTTGACGTCACATGCGACACAATTGCTACAAGTGTGCGGTGTTGAAGTGCATGGCTGACATTCGAGTTAATCTGATGCTGCGTGCTACGTATGAGCTTTGAAGATGAGAGATTAGTTGATGTTCCTCCTCATCGACATCCTCCTCGGTCGAAAGCAAAAAGCGCGCGATAGAAGTTCGGATTTTCTGTGTTGGATAGAGGGGAACCTTCACAACATGACGAGTTGAAGACATAACGACGCGTTAGTTCACAGAGGATTTTCTAGGAATTCAAGTCGATGCGGTTCACAGGAGGAGGTGTGGAAGCCAGTGCAATCCTGTGAATAACCTCAACTCCACGATTGTGTACATCTAAGGCACGCATGGGAGTCAATTATTGTGAAAGGTAATTGGGGTGAAATTAATGAAATCAATAGATTAGACCACATCATGCGTAGTGGCTATCAGACATTTAATCAGCCTTGTGGAAAACACCTTTGAGCATGCTTTGTCGTTCTGGAACGGAGCCAAACTGAGAAAATCTCGTTAAAATCGATCAATGAATCAATATTCAATTTGACAATATCCAGCGAGAAGTACCTTCGGCCCTTCGCTGGATTTGGATGATGTGCNAAACACACATGAAACCTATACCGTTCGACTCAGAATTGTGCCCCGCAGTGCAAAAAATTATTGTCATCCGCGCAAAGCGCAGCTTCGCCGCGCTTCGCGTAGATCACAATGATTTTTTTGCACTGCGGGGCACAATTCTGACCCGAATGGTATAGGTTTCATGTGCGAATGTGTATGAGTCGTCTACCACAGAAAAAAAGCGGATGTTTATTCATTGTTTATTCATTAACTTATTGGAATTTAACTTGCTACCAGTGGGTAAACTCTCAGAGTTCTGTCTGGAGTCAATTAAGCGTTTTCTAAAGGGTTAAATGCGAAGTTGAAGTTTCTATGCGGAAGTGATTACCAACACACAATTTGATTACATCCCTCCAAGTGCTCCGACTCGCCTTCGGTGAGCCTGTCGGTTTCATCCGCTCTGTTGAAAATTATTGGTACGTCAGTACCGAAGTCCCGCGAAGCGGGCAAGTGCGAGACTCGCCGGAGGCGAGTCGGAGCACTTGTAAGAAGTAAGATAATTCCACAACGTGATGAAGCAATAGCAATACCAAATTCAAACCATGTGGAGTTGCTTGAAGCATTTTCTAATTCGAATCCTATGTAGCTGAGGTGTCGAGAAAGCGAAATCCTTTGCCCGGAAAGCAGGACCAGCTGGTCATTCAGATTCAGGTCAGATTCGAAGTAGATGAATTTGGCAGCTATACGCTGGAAAGCACAAGTTTTTGCCGCACCATCGGTACCCCTGAGAATCGAATGATACTTTCCACGTCTTCCCCCGCAGCGATTTGTTCTTAATTCATCGCGCATTTGCATGCATACCGATTTCGTGGACAACCCTAGCAACTTAAAAATGTCTCTCCATTCTTTTCTCACTTCCGCGCAGCGACGAGTACTAGCGCGCTTAGGGGGCACACAAGCTAAACAGCAGAACGCGAATATGTTAATTTTTTATGAAATTATCACCGAAATAAGTTTACTGACTTTTCGCCCATGGATCGTTCAAAAATCGCGTCACATGGTGTTCGTTACCATGTTGATCACCAACATTTGGGGCAATTCTAATGAGTTTATTGACAATAGCACTTGTCCTTATAGTTAACACATCCGAAGACAGGCCTCGAATATTCGAGTCTCTCGCAAACATTCGAACGAATGGATAATAATTGAACTGGGAGTTTTGAAAGTATTCGAATTCGAATATTCGAATACCAGGCTCTTCGAATATTCGACTATTCGAATATTCGAGTACTCGAATATTCGAATAATCGAGTAACCGGATAATCGAATGAATGTTGTCTTCAAAGCGTTAGGCCTGCGTGATGTTCTGTTTGTTTTCCAAAGATTTTGGTTCCCTTCTCATTTGCATTTTCTTTCGTATTGAGAAATTGGTTAAGGCGTTGGCATTCCAGTGCTCCGAAGGCGGGTGGGCTTGCCCCTAATAGGAAACATGAAGACCGAAAAAGACGTAGCCAATCTCACTTTTCTCTGTTTTGAATGATTTTACTGCAACATTAAAAACAACACGCTGAGAAAAGTGAGCATTGCATATGGCCTACCGACCCCACTGCTTAACAATGGTATAACTCAATTTTCTCCACTAGCGAGACGTAGACAAACATATTTCCTTTGATTTGGTCGCTATTTCTAGAATTTCTGCCATGCTATTCACTCCGAGCACCTCCTCCTAATAGATTCCTCAAAGAGGTCCAAAACATTATGGTTTCTCCGAAAATTCGCCGATGTTGTGGACAAGGCAGGTCCTCAGCGCTTAGGCGTGTGGATAATTCCCCCTGAGCAATTGCCTGGGCTGTCGTACACCAGTCATATCCCCAAGTGTCAGGCAATTCTAGCTTCTCGCCCGCGTGCGAGTCCAGGCCTAGCGGGCGGCCCGCGTGCCTTTATTGCGAACGGGGCTTGTTAGCGGGTCTCCCGCGTGTCATTTTTTGTGGGCGGGGCCTGTTAGCAGGCCTCCCGCGTGCCATTTTTGTGGGCGGAGCTTCTTAGCATTGCATATGGCCTCCCGCGGGCGAGTTTAGGCCTTGCGGGCGGCCCGCGTGCCGTATTTGTGGGCGGGGCATGTTGGCGGGCCATCCACGCTTGTTTTCTCGTACATCGGGGTACCCCGCGCCTGATTATGAATTTGCTAGCATTGTCGGATGATATTTGAGTGATGGACAATTTATATGTACTAGCTTTGCGTGCGCGGTGTTCGTGCGTCCATCTGACGAAGGGTAAAGCTAGTCGCATCGCTGTTTTGCCGCGGCGGCGACGCCACCGCGGCAAAAGTTGTCGTAAGGTGGCAAACAAATACCCCCACGATCACTCATTGGCGCAAGTTGCTTGGCGACGTCGTTGGGTGTCGCCGCGGCAGAACCATATGCAAGCTCCAGCCGTCGGCTCCCTGCTGTGGCGAAGCCGCCTTCGCCAGCCTATGCTTAAATAATAATAATAATTTATTACACGAGATAACTCGTGTGGAATAGATCAATAACAATGTGAATGAGGTAGGAAAACTTGCGACGTAAAAAAAACAAACTGCAACCCTAAAACGATAAAACTGCAACATCTTGAGAGCGAGTTGCACAAAAGAGAAAGGAGACATAGATAAAAAGATTATGGGCAATTAGCTGAGCACCACCTACATTCCCAGATAAGTGTCAATCATATTTTTGAAAGAGCCGAGTTTAGCAGGAAATGGTTGGAATTTGAATGGAAAAGGAGTGTTTACACTTTTCGCGAGGCGATAGCGTCGCGGCGACGGCTACAGCACGCGCGACGCGACGGATAGCGAAGCCGTCGCGTCGTTTTTGAAGCAAGAAGTAAAAACCTGACGCGACGGAGATCCGCACATCGCGTAGCGATGGCAAACGCCAGCTACCACATCGTGACCACTGCTTTCGCATGCATCCACGCAGAACACAAACACATTCGAACGGTTTGCTTGGACGCGACGGTCGCGTCACGCCGAAGTATAAACACTCCTTCTGCTTAACCATGTTCGACAGTCGCCGCGGCAAAAGTGTGAAACCCCTTTTATTGGGGAAATCATGCCGCGTTGACCGGTCTTGGCGGCGACGTCCGCTCCTCCAAGAGGTGCCGCTGGAAACTCCTCGTCATCATGACGAGGTAAGCTGAACGCGGACGACTCGATTCCGACGCCACGCTGTCACGACAAGCCGGTCGAAGAAAACATCCCACTCGTATCAATATGTACTGTGATGAGACCCACTTGTTCGACGTAAGCTAGGGTGTTCCCCGGAAGCGACGCACACTGCCCCCGCCCAAGCAGTGCTGAAAGTATGCGAGGGCTACCGGCTAATAGACGGAGCCGGCCAAAGACGTTAGTCATCCAGCACGAGCAACAGCATCCACAGTCACCAGTGCGACTAGCAACGCTCAATGTCGGAACACTCACGGCTAGAAGTCGTGAGCTCGCAAGCAATCTGAGAAGCCGCCGTGTGGATATCTGTTGCATACAAGAAACGCGCTGGGAAGGATCCAAATGCGCAAAGATTGGTGACGGATACAGACTCATGTATCATGGAACATCGGACCGTAACGGAGTGTGCATAGTCATCAGCGAGACTTTCCGGAATTACGTCACTGCTGTAGACTGCATCTCGGATCGCTTGATGGGCGTGAAAGTGGACACTGGCAAAGTCACGATGCGAATAATCTCCGCGTACGCGCCACAAGTGGGCTGTACAGCCGAACAGAAGAGCTCGTTTTACGAAGACCTCGAACAGTATGTCCATTCGATCGAATATGACGAAGTCCTACTGCTGGGGGGCGACCTCAATGGTCACATAGGAGAAAAGCGAGAAGGCTTCGACCGTTGGCACGGAGGATATGGCTATGGCACGTGCAATGAGGAAGGCCAACGGATCCTGGAATTCGAGCCATGTCTGACCTCCTCATTGCTAACTTCCGTTCCCAGTTATACAGTTCCGGAAGAGGAAGTCACACTTTCACAAGCGGTGGCCGAGAAACACAAATCGACTTCTGGATGTTGAGCCGACGAGATCGTAATGTCTCAGTGGATACAAAGGTTATTTCCTCGGACCACGTTGCTGCACAGCACCATTTGCTTGTCATGGACCTGAAAATTCGCCGCCCTAAGAAGGCCAAGGCAAGAACAGACACTCTGTGCATCAAATGGTGGAAGCTGAAGGAGCAAAAAGGCAATGTTCTTCCTGCTTTGCTATCTTGTCTTAAGTCGTCAACTGGGTGCACTGTCGAGGAGCAATGGACTGCTACAGCGGACGCTATGAAGGTCTCAGCCGTTGGTGTCTTGGGAAGGACATCTCCAAGCAAGACGAAGATAGAAAAAGCGACTTGGAGGTGGAATGATGAGGTGCAGGCCGCAATTGCACGAAAGAAGTCTGAGTACAAACGTTGGATGCGAACTCGTCGGATAGAGGACCGAGATGCCTACTTGGTTGCAAAACGAGGAGCGAAGAAATGCGTTGCTATCGCCAAGTCCCAACACTACAAGGAATTGTACGATGCACTGAACACCTCAGAAGGAGAAAAATTGTTGTATCGACTGATGAAGGCTCGTCATCGTTCCACAACAATGGTCACGGGGCACTTGGGCATCATTAGGACGGCAAATGGAAACATTCTTCGAGGTTCAAATGCTGTCTTGGAAAGATGGAGACAATATTTTGAGCAGACGTTCAACGAGGGGTTCCCACATCCACCAATTCCGTTTGTCAAAAGCGTTCAGGGTCCTGTTCTACCGGTAGCTCCTGCCGAAGTAAGCGAAGCAATCAGGAAAATGAAACCAAACAAGGCAACAGTGCCTTATGACATCCCCGCTGACGTATGGAAACTGATAGGTGAGAGTAGCGCTGCATGGCTTTCCAAATTTTTCAACAGGATGTTAGCAGAAAGCCAAACGCCGGAAGTATGGCATATGAGTACGACCGTACCTGTTTGGAAAGGAAAAGGAGACAGCGCAGTCTGCTCTTCATACAGACCGATCCGTCTTCTCTGTCATACCATGAAAATTTTTGAGCGCATCCTGGACGCACGACCGCGGGAGATTGTCTCCACGACGGCATATCAATGCGGATTCGTCAAAGACTGCGGTATCATTGACGCTATTCACGCGGCTAGACTACTCGTTGAAAGACATCGGGAGAAAAACCGTTCATCTCGCATTACTCGATCTCGAGAAGGCGTTCGATCACGTCAAGCGTGAACTCATATGGATGTCTTTGCGAAAGCATGGAGTCTCCGAGGAATACGTGCATTGGATTAAGTTGTTATAGCAAAAGCCGTCAAGCGTGGTGAGATGCTCAGCTGGGGCTAGCAAACGCTTCCCTGTTAAGGTTGGAGTTCATCAAGGGTCAGTGCTTTCCCCGCTACTGTTCATACTGTGAGTGGACACTATTACCAGGGATATCCACAAGCTGCATCCCTGGTGTCTACTGTATGCCGACGATGTGATGCTAGCTGCTGAGACGAGGGAAGACCTACAGGCAGAAGTACAGCTTCGGAAAGATCGTTCACAACGGTATGGACTGCGGCTGAACATTGAGAAAACTGAATATATGGAGTGCGGACCGAGGATAAAAGATGGAACAATCTGTGTCGATGGCAACGATCTAAAGAAAGTTGAGTGCTTCAAATACCTTGGTTCAAAAATTGCCTCCACAGGCGATATCCTCTCCGATGCTCTTGGACGTGCCAATGCCGCGTGGATGAAGTGGAGAACGACAACGGGCATATTGTATGACAAGAAAATGCCAATACGACTCAAGCCCAAAGTCTAGCGTACGGTGGTGAGGCCGGTTGTTCTTTATGGGACTGAGTTCTGGGCAGCCACTAAGGCTGCCAAGCAAGTCTTGCACACAATGGAGATGCGGATGCTAAGTCAATGGGTGTGACGTTGGAAGGCAAAGTTCCGAATGAGGTGGTTCGCTCCACCTTTCGAGTCGCACCGATAGCCGATAAAATGAGAGAAGCCCGGTTGCGGTGGTTTGGGCACGTGTGCCGTAGAGAGGAGTCCGTCGCCAAAACGGCCCTGAACCTAAACGTCAAAGGCACTAAGCCACGCGGGAGACCCAAGACTCGCTGGCTTGATTGTGTGAAGTCTGATATGGCCGAAGTGCAACTGACCACGAGGAACGCGGGTAATCGGAACAAGTGGAGGAGGAGATGCAGTACATCGGACCCCGCGACTACGTGGGACAAACGCTAGGAAGAAGAACAAGAAGAGTAGAAAGCTTTTGTTCATTAAAGACAACAGCACCCACGGAAGTTTCCGAGCGTACCTCGGAAAACTCAACCGATTTTAAGATACAAGTATTCTAACGTGGATCTGCAGGATCTGCGTGGGTCGTTCGATCAAGTTGTGCCGCCAGAGGACCGTTGCTCTCACCTGATTTTTTAGGCAGCCATTTCTTTCTTTGTTTTTGTTTTCTTTTCTTTTGTTGTCATAACTGAGGTATTGCTCTGTTCTTAGATTTCCTTTTTCGCATTGTTCAGTACAATGAATTTTTCTATTAGGTTGATGCAAAAGAAATGGCGCTTTCTCGTGTTGACTACATTTTTTTCTCACAACCCTAAAAGACGGCAACCTCGCCAGACGACATAATACCTTCGATTAGTGGGGACCATTGCTTATTGCATGAGCAGGTCCCCGATCTCCAGCACAGAGAATTCGGAAAACTGAGAACCGAAGAAGAAGAAAAACTTCGTCTTCAGGTCGTCATGTTTGACAGCCTTTTTTGTTGTAGGATTAAGGATTCCGAAGCTAGGAAAAATGATAGGAACGCGACAATTTTCCTGTAGAATACAACGAGTACTCGACTGTTTTCCAAGGAGGTCATCAAAATTGGAACCAGCTCTCGGAAACAAATTTTGATGAAAAGTTGGGCTGCAGAAAATGTGCTTTTGAGCATCTTTAGCGTTTTTCTGGAAGACCCTTCGCGACTATCTGGAGTAATTAACAGCAACAGGTATTGCGCAGGGTGATGTCTTCAAAAAGCAGCTCGGGGAGAATCACCTACCAAGAATCCTAGAGATACCGAAGAAAAAGCTCCGAAATGTGCCCCTCTCTGTTTCAGCAACAGCAACCCCGTTGCACCAGGTTTCCCATGTGGGTTAGGTACTGGCGTCCTGACCGAGCACAAAAAAGGTATTCTTGACTGTGTCGCTTGTGGTATGGCAGAAAAATCCCCAAAATCCAAAAATCAGGAATCAGGATTTTCGGAAGCTTCCTGTTATTTCGTGTTTCCTTGCCCTTGCCGGCACCTCCTATACCTATAGAACGAAAGAGCTTGCTTCACTCTACAAGAATATATTTACAACTAGATGCCATACTACGTCCAAACCAAATTATATGGTTCTGAAAAGAAGGGCGCCATTTCTTTCGCATCAACCTAATAGTTCTTTTTTTTCACAAGAAATCTAGTTGCTTCGCTATTTATACGGTTGATTTCTGCCATTGTGCTATTTCGGATTACTTCATAGTTTTGAGATTGCTTTGGGAATAGTTGGTGTTTTTCTTCCTTCATTGCTCAAGCTATCATTTTGAAGATTCCGTTCCTTCCATTACCCTCAAAAATGCTACAAAATTGTGCCAAAGAGCAATTTCGTCGACTAAATAGCTGGCCAAAAAGGCGACTTTATTTACTTTTTCAATCGGTCCACAGCGAACAGGTTGCGCAACTCGGCCAATCCAGAAAATAGAGATTTTGAACGTTTTGACCATCTCCAAGTTTGCTACAGTGATGAGTACACGCGACTACGTCGAAATGTGCCGAAATCTCGAGGTCGAATTTTCCGTGGGTGCTGTCTTTAAAGATCTTAATTCCCCTGGTTTGTTGTTAACATGTTTCAGTTGTGCACAGCAGCGCACATGTTTTATCGTTCTTATATAATATTCTGCCCGTATAAATTCTTCCCACTATGCGCCACTTTTCGCATTGGACGCACTATATACGTCTGCAAAACCTAGCTCATCGTGGAAAAATTTCATCGACAGAGAAGTACTCACGTGAAACTCCACCCATGGATGTAGCGCCTTATCATTTTTCTCAAACCACTTTTACCCATCGTCGCGAGTATTGCTATTTTCTATCTTTCATAAAATAACGAAGCTGATTTGAGTTTTTTTTGGGTTATGTAACTCAGTTACGTGCGTATATATTGACAAGCGAACGAAAGTAGGTGAAGTTCCCTATGCGTGGCGCTTCGTCGACGGAAGTTTCACGGGCATGGCAGAACCTTACGCGTGTAATATCCTGTCGGGCAGAGTATCACACAGGCAGAATATTATAACCGCACGGGCTTAGATCAACTAGTAGTGAAAGTTACCTTCGAATGCTCTTCTTCTGCATTTTCAATGGAGTTAGTTTGGAATGACAGATTTCGTGCCATGTCAAGCAAACGTAATTATAGCTGGAATAGGTTATAAAGAGAAGCCTTCTGATCCGAAAAAAAAGACAAGTATTTTTAACATCGCTTCAGCTACAATTTTTCGCCAACCACTCCCTACTCATTGAATGCAGTAGTTCAAACTCATTATTGATAATATTATTGATAATATATATTGACGTACTGTTGCAAGAATCCCTTCGGTTGAAAGAAAGATAAAAACATGATCTTTCTTCAGAAAAAAGAAGTCGGCGC
Organism: Ancylostoma ceylanicum; assembly: GCA_000688135.1. NCBI lineage: Eukaryota > Metazoa > Nematoda > Chromadorea > Rhabditida > Ancylostomatidae > Ancylostoma > Ancylostoma ceylanicum. The sequence goes on from JARK01001345.1 coordinate 349,950, forward strand.
GATGACTGCAGTCTCACGTGCTGTTTGCCGACGAAGACATCCGTCACCTATGATGACATTCCGCGGCGGATTTCCCACAAATGCGTTTCAATACTTAACTGTCTTCTTTGTTATGTTCTCAATGCCTAACTTTACTGGGCCAAGGACCGTTAATTTGGTAGGATGTTGTTGTTAGGCTGCCGCTATACTCCTCGAGAAGTAAAGCGGTTTCGGTCGCCGCCGAAATTTCGACAGCAGCAACCGTCGGTGGCAGCCGTCGCCGCTGTCGTCAGCACGCCGTCTCGATTCTGATAGAGGTCGTTTCATCGTTTATTTTTAAAGTCATCTTTGAGGTTTGATTTAACATGTTTCGGTCCATTCGTTCCTGTTTTTGCGCTTGAATTCTTTTTTTTTCGTTTCATAGATTCTCTCTGCTCGGGGGACCTCTAGGGTCGTTCATTTTTGTCCTGCTGTGTGTGAAGGATTTGATGGCGAAGCAGCGTCGTCGAGCAACCACACCTAGATCTGGAAACGTAACAGAAAAAGACCTGCACAAAACGGCTTGTTTTGCCTAGATACACAGCAGAACGAGTATGAAAAACCCTCTCACATCCCGTCAGTAGGGCAAGGAGGATCTATCAGGCAAAAAAGGAATGAAGCGAAGCGTGGAAGACGAAAGAAAACCCAAATATATCAGCCAAATCTCGAGAAAAGCTCTAAATACAGACAATCTGTATATATTCAGGGGTATCAAAAAGTTTCCGGCTTAGACTACTTACAATACAGCTACTGCAGTTTTGAACCGAACAAAGATAGACCTTTGCTTACGAACTAGCGTAATTAGCGAAGTGCGTCCACATTCTCAGAAAGGAGTATAGTCTCGTGAAAATGAATGTTCCGTTGGAGAGTTTGAATTTTATGGTCGAGATTCCGCATTCATTTTTCTTGGTTGCTTTGAGAATGTGCTGGAACAAGGTAGCATTGAACTTACCTGCTTCCTTAGGGTTTACACAAATTAAGTGAGGTGGCACGAAATCTTCTCTAGCTCATGGAATCTTTGGTGAAACGTATCCATCTACAAGTTTCGTGTTCGATAGCACTGATCTCGTACATGTGCCTATCTCGATCTATTACTGGAATTTTCCTGTCGAGCACCGAGAAGGTTTTGGAGACCCAATTTTCTGCGAAGCTTCAAATTGTTGGATGACTGCCCAGGGAATTTCCAAAGGTAGTTCTAGATGGCTCATGTCCTTCCACGAATTCTGGCTTCAGAATGTGTCTGCACTGTTAAGCGCTTTTTTACACAGCTGCAACAAAATGCCCTCGCCTTGACTCTGTTCGTTGACCAGAGGGAGCTCCATTACTGATCGGTAACGGCACTCTCAAAAGCTCCTTATTCGAGAATTCTATAATATATGGGAATGTTAGAAGACTTCCTCCTCCTTCACAGTTGAGAGTGGGATTCAGATTTTGTTCAGTTGAACTTGCTCACGAAACAAAAAGTCAACAGTATTTTTTTTTCGCATGATTCACGTTGGCTTGAACAAAACGTTCTAGTTTCCAGACTGGTTGACGGAATCCTGAAATGAAAACTTGCAGTCTAACATGAGATGAATCCTTCTGCATGATCACCTCAAAACTGCACGGAAATATGGAACAGACAAGCGAAGGCCGGAAGCTTTTTGATACTCCTGCAAAAGTGAAAGTTTGTATGAATGTGCGTCTGTGTATGTATGTATGTAATGAATAGAAATCGCGGGGAGTGAACCAAATTTTGCATGCTGGTCTATCATGGGCCTGCGGAGGTTATAGGCTACTTTGCGCTAGGAATCATCGATTAGTTTATCGATTATATAGATTTTATTGACTTTTCGCTATTTTCGACTAGAGACTGGCAAAACACGCCTACTGGGGTTAGTCAATACGCTGAGCATGAGTATGACAGCCATTCTGATCAACGGTATTGGGATTTCATCGATTTTCTTCCAATTCGGTCGTGGATGGACGATGACATGTCTACTAGGGTTCTCCAATGCGCTGAAAGAGAATATGACGACCATTTTGAAAGGCAGTATCGTTTTATTGATTTTATCGATTTTTCCACTTTCGCTCGGATATGAGTGAGAACATGTCAGGAGGGGTCTCTCTGCCAAAAACACGGATACGACAAATATTTCACATGAAATCATATATTATTTGACCTTATCGACTCTTTCGCGTGTGGCGCAGTGGTAAGAGGCTCGCTGCGCACGCACACGGTCGATGGTTCGACCCCGCGCCCGTGGCCAACCAAGCCATCCATCCCTCCGGGGTCGGTAAATTGGTACCAGAGGAGTCTGGGAGGATGAAGCACTGACTTGGTTCATCGGAT
>JARK01001345.1:355468-375259 GCA_000688135.1 Ancylostoma ceylanicum
CCCGTGTTCATTCCAGGTTGAATCGGTTACATATAGTTACGATTAGCTATTTCACCCGAGAGAATGATTAAATTGCATTGAGAGACGCAAGCAGTTCTCTTTAATCAGTCCATTTTTATAGGGAGGCATATAGGGAAAACGGAGCGAAATCTGCATGCCCATTATTCTTCTAGGATGGATGCGAGGTGGAGTCATGCGAGCGAAGCGAGCATAAAGAAAACTCTGGAAGTCCGGCGTCAGCCGGACGGCCAGACTGGTATTAGTAACAACTTGAAAATGCAAATTCTACGTTTGTCGCTGCGGTTGTCGCCGACCGTCGGTCGCGCGCGCACACGCACACACACACACACGAACGAGAACCAGCCAATGTCGTCAAAAACGAAGTACACGATCGTGTTCAGCGCGTCGACTTATGTACGAAAGGGTTGCAAATTTTGATTTTTACGTCGATCGGCAGGTGCTTCTGTCCACTTTCCGTCGCTTGGAAGACCAACAGTTATTTACACCACATTGAAAACGAATGAGAGTTGGTGTTTATTGGTCTGCATTTATCAGGTTATACACAAGATAGGATGCGGGTGGGTGTGTTCCAGAGTAGAAAGATAAGCGGAGTAGAAAGAAGGGCGGGAGACAGGATGGAAGAATGGAGCTGGGTCTCACGGTGTGATAAAGGTGGGTCGGCATAAAAAAATGGGGAAACGCCTGGATATGGATCCAATGCTGTGGTAAGGTGCCCAGAAGTTCGGGATCATGCTATCGATATGGTCCGCTTCCATTGCTGAATCGGTTCCTCTGCGTCCAACTACATACAATGAGTAAACGGGGCATAATAGAGTATAGCAGTACCTCTACCGTGTGTTAGCTTCTTTCTTTATCTGGGATCGGAGTATTTCGGCTGCGATGCATAGTAGGAAAAAAGTTAGTCGGCCTATGGAATGGGTGCTTTGACGCCGAGAAATGGAAAGATACGGAAAACATGAGTACCGATAGGGTGAGAAGTGGCCGGCGTGGTGTGGGAATGTGCCATACTAAAACAATGCGAGCGAAGCGAGGACCACAAGAAGCCTGGGAGTCCGGCCTGAGCCGGACGATCAGGCTGGTTGGAGTTAATTAGAACCAACAGCGAGCACGATAATGGAAACAGTGATTGGAGATGAATCCCAAGTCTGGCTGATCCCATCCGTTCTATTGATCAGCATGGATTTGTTCCGCAAACATCCACTACCATTCTGATTTCTGGATGCTTTTGATCGTCACGTTGATCGGAATGGAGGCAACGGGATTGACATAATCTATATTGGTCTCTCTAAGGCCTTCACTTAAAACAACCATGACAGGCTTCTCGTCATACGTGCTGATTTTTTCACTTGATCCTATGACCGTCATTGTGAAAAACGGTTTCTTGGCGTTGTTTGCTGTTCTCCATCTCCTGTCCCACTCATTCACATATCCTCGTCCCCTAAAGTTAAATGCAGTTCAGTCATAAGGGACACAACTTGGTCAAGCTAACGAGTCATAGCTTTTAGCACGGTTTGGTGTCTGCCGAGTACTACCAAGGTAAGGGTTGTTGTTCCTACAGAGTGCCCATGTCTACACATCACGTGTCCTTACCATGGCAGCTAGACGAGATTCAGTCCTTCAGCGTCCCCGCAGACTTAGCATCAGCATCATCACTGTGTGCAAGATACGTTCAGTAGTTGTCCATAACTAAATTTTATAGAAGACAACTGATTTAACAACTGTTGTACTTGAGTCTGATAGGCATTTCCTATGGTACAATGTGCCGGTTGTCGTTTTCGGTTCATCCATCGTTGGTGGGCCTTCTCTGGGTACGATGTTTCCCACTAACTTTTAGACAAAATGCCCACTTTGGATTCAGAAAACTTCATCGAAATGCCAAAATGTCAGAAAAAACATTTTGGAAAAGTTCTTTGGATCCAATGTGGGCCTTTTGTTCTTTTTTTCTTGTCTTCTTCGTAAGCATCACAAGCCTTCCATCTCTCAGTTGACTGCTAGCAGAAGAAAGTTTCGATATTTTAATGCTGTTGGATCCTTGCAAACCTTCGCCACCTTTACGCTAGATTTTGATTCCATTAGGTCTAACGCAAAGCTTTTTGGACCGCTTGTTCAGCTTTTCCGTCATGCTCATTCCCCCAAAGCGCTAAAAATACCAAAATTATGAACGATAAAGCGGCCATCGATGAAGTGAACATATCTTCTGCTGATGGCCTTCGGAACGGTGTAGACGTCATTTAATTCTAGTCCATAATTCTTAGACGCTCATCTCCAGAACTGAATTACTCGAGCCAAAATTGCACTACGGCTTCAATTAGCATTCACTTTCGAGAAAGTTGGTATTATTCCACTTTTAAGCTGCTCCGTTGTTATCAACTTCGTATCCACTATATAGTTTGAGACTAATTTTGACGAGCCGCCACACTTTGATTTATCTCCAGTAAGAAAAAGAAATATACTCTCGAACAAGTACAAAGTTTATACATACATTGGAACATCACTTCTCATTCCAATGTGATATTTCAAACTTCGTGAAGAATTCTGAAAGAATCTGATATCGGTTTTGCAACAATCTAATAGTTGACCCAACAGTTAGCTTTGCTAGCTTAAATTTGGGAAATTTGTTGTTTTCGAAGTAATGGATTGCAACTTTCTTGCAGAGCAATGGTAATGCGTTCGAACTGCTGTGACACACGGATGAGAGACAACGAGTGAGAGAATGAGAGATAACAAATTTAACTGAACATAACCGCGAGGACTCGTATTACCACCTTCAATTTTCTTTAAGGGATCAGAGAAAAGAATGGATCAGATAGGTAACAGAATAATTTGGTGCAACTGGCACATCTTCAGTGACACCGCCGTTGGGGAAGATAGCTGTGATTGGTCACAGTCGCCTTGTTGAAGGATGAAACCGTCCTGAACTTTTGTGGCACAACTTTTCGTTTCAGTTTCATAGTTTGACACATAAATTCCACAACGGCTTTGCGATACGGTTTCGTCACTGTTATCATCGTGATTATCTGTGCGGGAGAATAGCAGGCAAACAAAGGAGCCACTGGTGCAATTCCAAGGTAAACATAGAAAGGTGTTGCTGAAAACTAGGTTATTTCCGTCGAAGACAGTGCACGTTTTCAATCGAAAAACTCACTGATGTCGCCAGTAGCACTCTGAATCGTGGAAACAACCACTAATAACACAAGCGGCAGACATAGAAACAACGAAGGCACACAGGTCTAAAGAAGCCTGAGAATGTCTACGATCCATGACATTTTGCTGTTGGAAGTGGAGATCAGGAAATGATTGATGGTCATTAAAAGAGAGGGAAAATTTACCTGCCATCGAGATTATTATTAGTTCCATTCAACAGTATTGGGGTGATCTTCTCGAACTACACATGGGATGATTTTGCTATTCCCCTCCAATAATACGACTATCCTCCTATACATATAAATCCCGGTAGTGCAGCAAATTTTCCACAGCGCAGACGTGGGAGGCCGGCATGTGATCGCATTCTTTCACCATCGGCTCAGCATATAGTCGGTCGATGTTTCATCACAAGTGCATACTCAGACACTCGGACTGTGCGAGCGCTCCGAATTTAGGACCGACCGTGCGAGCGCTGCACCTAAATTTGTGGGCGGGACCTCTCACCGTGCAGGCGCTCCGAGCTCAGGGCCGACCGTGCGAGCGCTGCACACAAGATCTTGGAAGTGATAATGGAATACGTGGATCGCAAAATTTGTTTGTCTCACATTTTTGCAATCGGTGGTATATGGTGTGGGTATGCTTTGATTCTCAACGAAGACAGCAGCGACGGCAGTGGCGACGAATGTGGATTCTTCATTTCTTTCACAACCTTGTACTTGCCCTGAGACGTGGGTGGGGGATGGATTCCCTGTTTCTGTAATATTAGAAAGATTTATACTTTCTGTCAGCGCGTGAATACACTCATGCACGCGTGTGTGGGCGTGCTTGCGTATCTGCAGATTGTATCTTGCACATCTATCCGATCAAAAGTCCTGCATTCAAGTGACTGGGAGGTACAAGGGATGCGGTCCAGTGTCGCCTTCAACAAATAAACTCCACCGTCCCTTCCTGGGAAGCCCGGCTAACTCCCGGGTGAACCCCACCCTAGCCCCACGGGGGAATAGAGCCCAGCAAGCTATTTCTTGTGGGTATTATTCTTCAATCTACACACAGCAATAACAAAGAGTGTTCCCCTAACCTCGGAAGAGTCACTGGTACGGCAGCGTCAGTGAGGACGAGGTTCGAGGGGTTATCTAGAACGCTGCCTAAAACGAGAAGGCCTATGATGACGATCTGTACCTTCAACGCACGGTTGCTTGCATCGGAAGGTTTTCATCGAGGACCTGATGGTGCAAGCCAGGAAGATCAGGTACGACGTCATCGGACTGGCCGAGTCGAGGAGGCACCGGCCACTGAACGCCACCTTCGATACTGGAGAAGAACTGTTCCTTGAAACCTGCGATAATAGAGGAGTTGATGGAGTCGGTGTTCTACTCAACACGAACTTGGCCAAGAACATCGATTCTCTCGAACAACTGACGACCAGAATCGGACGCCTGCGACTGCAAAGATGTGGATCAGCGCCGGCCGTGACAGTCTTCGTCGCCTACGCTCCAACATCCAGCTACGATGAAGACGAGATCGAGGCCTTCTATATGGACTTGGAGAATTTCTACAGGGAAGACCACACATTCTACAAGGTCATCGTTGGCGACTTCAACGCCAAGATTAGCCACAGAATAACGCCTGAGGAACTTCACATCGGTACTCACGGCTTACAGTGGAACGGACAGGGAGAGAGGCTCCCCGAGTTTATCATGACGACGAAGACCATCCATGGTAACTCACAGTTCTAGAAGCCAACCTCCCTACGATGGACGTGGGAGTCGCCCGGTGGAGAGTACCATAACGAAATCGACCACATCATCGTCAATCGAAGATTTAGCCTGACCGACGTCGGTGTTGTATCGAAGTTCTACGCCGCACCAGACCATCGCCTTCTTCGCGCAAGGTTCTTCTTTTCGCGCGAAGGAAAGAAAGCCGCGAAGCACAAGAAGATGAGTCCCAAAGTAACCATCAACTGGGATCTCTTCACTACGTTAGCCGGCTTTTAGGAAGATACCGTTGTCGACAACATCGATGAACAGTACGAACGGCTCATTCAGCATCTCCGTGACAGTGCGAAGGAAACCGAGGGTTCGGGAACCACCAACAGATGACTGTCCCATGATATCTCGAGCTGATACGCCAGCGTGGAGCAGCGAGAGCCACAGGCAACTACCAGCTTACGTCCGAGCTCGCAAGACGATGTAGAGAAACGATAAAAGAAGAACTCAAGCAGAGACGAGCAGCAGTGTTGGCTGAAGCCGCGGAGGAGACGGTCATTGTAGAGCGCTCAGACGGTCATTGCAGAGCGCTCGCACGGTTCGAGTGTCTGAGTAGATGTAGTGGAAGTCGCGTTGGTACTCACCTTTTGCTGGTTCTGTTGGTCACGATAATGATGGATACAGTAGCTACTGATAAAAGCTAGAGACATAGACAATGCTTTCAAGATTTCGCAGGGGGACCAGCATCCTGTGCTGGCAGTCTCGCGGCTTATGAGTGAAACAGTGTTTACGAGTTTTCATGCTGCATAATGGACGGAGCAGGATTATCTTGTTGTGCGGCCCACAGATGCCCGATCGCGGCAGTCGTTGTGAGGGCCATGCATGGCTCCTTTCATCCACACAAGGTAGGTGGCCGCGCGAGGAGTTTTGCAGCGTCGAGTGCACTGAGTAGCAGTGGTGTCCTGGCCGCTTCCCTGCTAGGACACTTTCTGAATAATCCCTAACCTTCTTCTATTGCTCCCGGGATTTGCAAAAGGTGTGGGTGCACCGATGGTGTGCAGGGTCTCATTAGTGATGAAAATGCCACGACATTGCTCCCCGGATGCCAAGGATACGCCAGCGCCCAGTACTGCGGAAAACACCGAAATACGAGATCACTGATGGAGGAGGGTTGTGCTGGCGGGCAGTAGTGAGGAGAACGGAAAGGATATGGTTTCACAGTAACTGAAAGATGCCTGGGCCCCAGTACTGTGAAAAAACCAAGGAAATGGGTCCACCGAAGGAGAAGAATAGGCTCAGCATTGTGGGAAATCTTTGGGTAAGAAGGATGGTCCGGAGCTCAATAGCCTAGAAAAGACTAGGCCACGGGTTTGTCGAAAGAGTACGGATGCTCTTAAGCTCAACAGTCTGGGAAACGTCCTGACTCGGGTAAAGAAATGCTGTGATAAAGAACGGGAGGAAATACCATCATGCCGGAGAGTAAATTCACAGGACGACATGTGTGTAAGAATTTTTGATCAAGGTTACCACCAAGATTGGAAGTCCGACGTTAGCTGGGCTGCAAGAATGGCAGCATATGCGCATTTAGAAGGAATTTTGTGTTTGTGCACAGTTGTTGATTCTCACTTATTTCCTAAGTTTCTGAGGACTTTGAAAGTGTGAAAATTTTGCACATACCTCGAGTGGCTGCCCCACCCCACTTTCTAGTGTCCCGTAAGGAGGCTAGTATAAAGAAAACCTCGCATTTATGTGAAACTAGACAGCATGAGCATCCTCTGGTTGGATTCAGGCGCGCTGACCTATATAAACCGCAGATTCGCGCTTCTACCCGCTGTCTATTTGCTGATCACTAAGTTCACGGCAGCCCCTGCCCTCTCATACTCCGCCGTTTATTGCTTGTGGGTTATGGCGCGTGCTTATTATATAGGTCGTCGCAGTTACTCGCATTCACGTTCGCGTAGGTGTCATTGCAGGGAAGGTGATCAGTGCCTTGCACAGTATAATCACGAATCACCAATATACCTTTGGTCAAATCAATTTCGCTACAGTTATATGGTCTCCTAGTGGGCGAAGGAAGGTAAATGGATAAGCTTGTACTATTCGTCTCACTCACCTGAACAATAAGACTTCTTAGAAGCGACTTGTGAAGCTGTATGGTACGTCCACTCATCTGAGACTTCTTTCTTGAGAACATTCTATTTATCATTATGATTATTCCCGATATGGCGAATAAAAGTAGAAGAGTGAAGGAACCGGAGCAAACACAAAATACGATAAAATCTGTGATTTCTTCTGGAACCAAAATGAAATAAGCCATTCCATTATGAATGTTCAGGCCCTTCTGAATCAACTTTTTATAGTTTTTCTTTCAAACAACTCTGCGGGAGAAACTGCTTGATTTCATTCAGACAGGCAAACAGACCCTCCAAATAAGCTCTTGTACTTGTTCCTCCGTACCGGTCACTCTATAGAAGAGAATGTTGACAACAACCATGAATGGAAGGGGACACAGGAACATTACTGGAGTAATAAATAGACCTGAAACGAAAATTGGCAATGTCCTTGGCTGGTTGTTTCTGCAAACATGAAGAACTAGCATAACGGTGAATGTCTCGTATCAAAGGCAGTGTTTCAACTCAGGGACAGTGCTCGAGAATCCCACATAAGTTGAACTTACTCGGGCTGCTGAGCACAAAAGTGCACTTTGAATTTCAAAAAAAAAACATCGAAAATGCCAAAAACACGACATCCTTCGGGCCGAGAATCTTGAAAATCTCCGCCAGTCGGACGAGAGGACCCTTTCTGCAGCAAAAGCATACTGATGGTGGGCATAATTTCCGAGGGGGTGTATGCCAGGAAGAACGATAGCTGGCAATAGTTAATAGGCTATAGTGAACCCGTGGTGTCAATATCCCATGCAATTGCAGCCCCGCACCTAGTTAGGTGACAAACATTTACAGGCATTACAGTTATATGAGGGTTAGTTATCCTTCTTTCCTCAAGATAGCTATAGAATAAGCAAACAAAACCCAGGAAGATGAAAGCAGAGAAAGCTCAATCTTCATTCAAATGTGACAGATAATCACAACGAGTCATCATTTTTTTGCCCTAAATCCCCAAATTTCACATTCAGACTAGCTCTAAACCAAATAAAACCTTAATGCCTTCCAACAAGGCAGACTACTGCGCTTCCGATGCGAGTTAAGCGTGGCAGCCTCTGCATGGGATGCACGGTGCAGCTGCAGGCTGTCACGACCTATCGTTCTTCCTCACCGCCACCCGCTTCCGAGCATGGAAGCTGCTGCTGAAAAGTCCATCTCGATAAACAATCTAGATTTCGCTTTCATACATCATTGGAATCAGCGCGTCAAGTAGGATCGGATTCGTTGATATCTCAATACCTAATACGAGCTGACCCACTGCCTTTAACATTTGTACATACGGTCTGTTTCACAAATCTTGCCACTTGGCAGGCTTCCAAGATGAGGTAAGTCTCGCCAGTTGTTATAGGCGAGACATGTTTTGGCACGTTTCCAGCTACTGATACCGCTCAATTTCCATGATTTGACGTGTCTTGTCTAGCTACAGACAAAACATTGAATTGCTCTCATTTTTGAAACAGATGGTATGTATACAGCATAGATTTCGTTTGCACTCATGTTCATTCAAGTGCACTCGAATGTTATGACGCAAGGAATGCTTTCACTGTTAGAATCATGATATTTATGATGTTCATGAGTAAATTAAATATCTTCATTGTATACTTCAAACTCTCAGTTAACATTCATGATTGTAAAACTCTCGCTTACTAAGTGTAAAATTGTAAAGAAGAAGAAAAAATTACAGAAAGAAGTTAAGAAAACGATTGTTCCGACGACGAGTAACGGCTATTTTAAAGAAAGATATCTTGATAGGAGAATAGACAAGCCTTCATTTACCTGCTTTAGTGCTGCTCACTGCAGGGTTCAGAGCATACAATCTGAAGGCAAAACCAATTTCCACGCTCCACATCACCAGAAAAGCAAGCCATAGAAACAAGATCTTAAAAGATTATGTAGAAATCCATACTGTTAAAATTTCAAAAAGAATTTGTGCGCTCCTCATTGCGCACCTTATCTTTTGCGAAATAAGTGGAAAAGTGGGACGGAGACACCTCTTGAAATGGAAATAAAAAAAAACAACTTTTTTTCGTGGAAAAGCAGCAACATAAACGTTTTTCATAGAAATTTCCATGAAAAAAACTGTAAAAAAGGTGATGCGAATTCGGTTCATTTCAATTCCCGACAGATATCGACTTTACGCGAGAAAACAATCCTGTTAATGCAAACCCCCTCATGTAAGAACTAGGTTGAATCAAAGTGTTACACAATTAGTGGCCAAGTGGCTGATGCTTTCTGGAAGAGAATCAATCACAAACATTGCTAATTAGGCTGTCTTGCCCAGGCTATTTTTAGAGCAGCTCTATGTCAAGGTTGGGGAAATTACTAGTGAGGTACCTTTCGCCTTTTCAATTCATTCAGTTTGCTCATTTCGTATGCAGAATTGTTTGAATTCTTACAATTCAGCCTTACTCATGTATATATAATGAATGTACAGGGTGGTCCAAAAATATGGAGACACTCCAAAAGATTTATATCTAACGTTAGAAAGCAAGTTGGCAGCTCTGTTCCCAATATAGTATTTTTCATCCAGTACTGAACAGAATATACTATCACATCTCACTAAATCTCCTAACACCGGCGAGAAAAGACGCGATGAATTCGAGCCTGTCACTTGCTGTGGCGCGGAGGGGCCTTCCTCGCGGATAACCCCACGTTTCTAGACGCCATTGCTCCGACGATTAAAGAGTTTACTGGGAGTAAAATCAGTTTTTGTTCTTAGATGAATACCATAACGAGAGATGTGCGCTAGTGAATGCTAAAAACAGTAACTATAAAGAAACGGACGTGAATTCCTGTGCAAAAACGGGGTTAGAGCTGTTTCCGGTTCCTTTTTCAGTGCTTAGATAGCGGAATAAAACATATTAGGCCTGCAAACATCCAATCTTGAAGTTCTAAGGTGAATTACCCACATTATACGATTAATCATGGGGATCCGATTGGATAAGCACGTTCAAACCGTGTAGGATATCGGCGAATTCGCACCAAATCCCGGATCTCATAACCAAGGTAGCTGGTCTTTCACAATCGCTTCGATGTTTTTCTGTTACCCAAGCCTTGTATTCTTTGATGCACTGGCAAGTGACCCTCTTGCACAATCTTACACGTTGACATTACATGCGCGCCTAGAGTACACAAAGTTGTAATTGGGTGATGAAAAGAAATCTTGACTGACGGCTTAGTTCTCGCCAAATTTCATAGGGGCAGGGATTGTTCTGTAGAAACGTGTATGATTAATCAGATGAACAGCAAAAGATTGGATACAAAGTGCCAAGACACGGGATAAGTCGAGGAACGCGCATAGCAACCTTGTCTCCATATTTTTGGACCACCCTGTACATACATGTACGTCTATGTGTCTAAACGACTCGTGATTATTGTGGTCGTCAATTCATTTCTACTAAATAAAATGTGTTTGCGATGCTCGCGATACTTCCATACGGCTGGAACTATATGGGAAATTGGCTAACTCAATCGTAAGGCACATACAGTTGGGAACGGAAGAAACGAGGACTGGAAATCCAATGAACTCATGCAGAATTTTGCCGCCCAGCGAGTTACTGCCGCTCGACGAGATGCAATAAATTTTTTCCCACAGATTTCGCCACAGTGAGCGCTCATGCGCAGCAGCTCGGGACGGTCGCAGTATGAAGTTACTAGGGTAAATAAAGTTGGCTGCTCGAGGTGGTAGCCAGGGTAAAGCATGGAGGACGATCTGGCGTTACCACACTGCTGTGTCGTCAGAACAAAACTACAGGGTGCGGTATAAGTTCCCGGACAAAAAATTTCCATCTGACATTTTTGCCCTATCGAAGGTCCTCGAAGGCCAAGGATCGTAATATTCTGGTCCCTCACCTCGAGTATTCCCTGGACCTCACGTCCTTGTAAGTTATGAAACGGGAGCCGCAGGATACAGAGACGAAACCATTTTTGAGTGTGAGTGGAGAACGATTCTTCACTTTATTGGGACAAAATTTATAGACGTCAAACATATCCTATCTGGATCTTACATCTTCGTTTCGACTTTTCAACTCTGCAATCTCTTACAGAGACTACGAGGTCAATGCATCAGTCAAAGTAACAGGTTGCAATGGGCTTAGCTTGTTGCTTCACATCATACTGCGCAATATATTGAGGATTTGTGCCATGGGAGAAGCTTCAGTTTGTAAGCATTCCATTATTTTATTTCATCATCATTTTGTTGTTGGAACATCAATTTAGGACTCAAATCTAACGCAATCTGTAGTAAGTGGTTATTCAAGGTATACCGCGTAAACATCTCCGTGAAGTGGGAACAGCTCTGGAAGTGGTCCTTGAAAATGGATTCCAACTGCTCCATTTATTCTAATTGGGAATACTAGAAGAGCAACGATGACATTGGTAACTGCAGACGCTTGCTGAAAAAAAAATAACCGTAACTACTTAGAATAGGTATTCTTTGAAAAAAGGAAACACAAAGAACTAGAACCGTAATCATTAGCAATTTTTCTGTTCTCCTTATCCAGAGTGTTTATCTTGCTGGATCGCAGATATTTGTTGAATTTAGCATTGGTTTGGGAATGAACAATCACTGTTCAGTTATTGTTAATTATTATGCACCAATGGTGCACTATTCGATCTTAAGAAGAAGACATCCGAGTCGATGGAATGAAATAAAGTAGATTTGCTTAGATTCGCTTATCCTGATTAGATATAGAAAAGTAACTAAGAGTTTATTGAGGTGTTGAGGCTCAGGAATGCTTCGACATGATTGTTGGACTTAAGGCGTAGTGGGATGGGCGCCAAGCATTTCCACCTCCACCAAGGTAACAGATACGCGAAGGAAGGAACATTCAGGAACAATTTCCACCTTATTACAACGTATGTGCTTGAAAAACCTGACATACCGTCATCAAAAGAAGAATCCACTTGTATTTCGCCATGGCCGTTGTTGAGTGTCGTATAATCATATAACAAGCGAAGATGTCAAGAACGATATTGACACTTCCGATAATTTTAACCAAGTCGTTGGTGATGAATTTGAAGGGAGAAGACGACATCGCAGTGAATTTGCTACGGTGTGTATCACTCAGCACACATTCAGATAAACGAATAGGCACGTGAGCAAGAAATTAATCGTGGAGAACAGGTGCAATCTGAATAGGGCCACCAGACCAGATGCTCTGCAAACGTTTCAAGTGCACAGATCTCTGAGGTATTTCTTGTCCAGAGTGTATTTGAACGACGACTTTCGTGGCAATGTTGTCAAGTGCTGTCAACGGAAGTGATTCTGTTGGGGACAACTTCCAACAGAATCATGCGCATACTAGTCTCGAATTTGTTAGTGCGTTAGATTTGTCAATGCGTTAGGTTTGTCATTAGGAAGAGGGATAGAAAATATGTATGTCAGAACCAAACAAACAGGGTTGAGATGAAGACTGCTCGCCTCGTGGAAAACACCTCCACTGCTGGTACTGACCAACCTCTGGGATTTTGCTCCTATATTTTTCATTGGAAGAGCGGCACAGCAGTGGCAGCATAGTCCAGGGCCCGCATCCAATATACTTTATCCAGCCGGATAAACACTCTCTAGCGGATCTGTTACAGTGGATTCGAGAATCTGCTATCCAATAAAAACGTATCCGTGGATATGCAAATCCACTCGTTTCACTGAAGGTTATCTTTATCCGGTCGATTTCCGCTTGATAACAGTTCATGATCTTTTCCATCTCCACTCCGTGTTGTTCCTCGTCAAGACACCGCATTTGCGTCAAGAAATGAACACGTGGATGGAAAAGTTATATTGGATAGCAGAGTGGATAGAAACCTGTGGGAACGGATATATACCCGCTGTGTTTTCCCTCCCACGGTCAAATATATTGGATGCGGCTCCAGTTCCACTTCACCACGATTTCCCATCGACGCAGCCATCACACGTTTACCGATCACCTTACATTCATCGCCTTGTTTTGTGAAGTATTACGATTCTGATAGGCTCATATTCCTCGAGGTTCCCCTCTTCTTCAGCGCCAGAATTGCGCTTTCTGGGCGAAGACACTAGGAATGTAGTTTCTGCTCAACACGTCAGCTTTTGTCGTCGCACATGTCAGCTACGACCAGTTGCAAACACATACCATGTAACGCGGAGCGCTCCACCTTGTTTTCGTGGTTTAGCTCTTCAATGAATAGTTGGGTGAAGTTGTAAGGTGCTAGTTTTCACTGCTTCATCTGCGGCCCTCTTTGGTAGCCTCACTAGATGCAAAGAATCAGTCCCAAGTGAATTTTCTCGTCTCGCATTGTCGAACAGCTGCATTTATCGGGCACGGGACATATTGAATTAAGAAGCACACCAAGAAAAGTAAATCTTCCATAGAATTCACACATAGGGAAAGCAGATTACAGTAAAGATTGGCGAGAACGAGCTACATTCAAACCAGTATATATGGGGAAGCAAGCAAGGTTAAAATTATTCGATGTTCTTCTTAATTACGTCACTCTACTTTGCTTTGCGTAATTCCGTCGCTTCGCCTGGTGACAGGCCACAATCACAAACCTGGGCCCGTATTCAATAAACTTTATCCAGTCGGATAAACACGCTCTAGCGGATATGTTACAGTGGATTCGAGAATTTGCTATTCAATAAAAGCAAATCCTTGGATATGCAATTCCACTCTTTTCGCTGAAGGTTATCTTCATCCGGTCGATTTTCGATTGATAACTGTTCGTGATCTTCTCTATCTCATCTCCACTTCGCGTTGTTCCTCGTAAAGACACCTGCGCCAAGGAATGAACGCGTGGATGGATGAGTTATATTGGATAGCAAAGTGGATAAAAACGAATGGGAATGGATATATAGTCGTGGTCATTCAGGGGCCGTATCCAAGAACGTTGGAAATATGGGTTAAATGGGATAAACCGGCAACAGTGGGCGTGGCCGAAATTTCCTGCGATCCAAGAACGTTTGTCCGCCGAAATTTTTCCTCCCAACGGAAAAATATTAATCCGCACGAAATCGTCTGGATATATGGGTTAAATGAGGAAATCGTTCACTAGGAAGTGCTCCTTCCATCAATAGACGATGGTTTCGCTGCCACAAAATGCGTTTTGCTTGAGAACTCAAAGGGTTTCATCACTACCCATGCTCACACCAATAATGATTGCCTCCCTTTGAGCATGTTGACCAAGAATTTGTTTTGTTTGCAGCATTATATGAATGAATAGTGTTGTTTGAGTGAAACACGAAATAGAAAGGAGCTAGTATCTGGGATAAAGAAGAACTTTTTGTTAGACATTCCGACAGTAATCTTCCTAAGAGATGTGGTTTCAGTTAGTCTTTGAGGAAGCACCTGTGATATCATACCTACCTGCAGAAATCTGGGGTTAATATGTAGGGAAATTGGAGTGTCCAAGTTTGGGATAACCTCTTGGTGAAGTTCCCAAGGATGCGATTGACAAACTCAGTTGACTCTTCTTGGGCATGGTGATTTAAGACTCCTATTCAAAGGCATACCTCTCAAACGCGTTTTCTAATGTTAAAAGTGGAAGCTTTCCCGCGTGAAAGAGGAATCTGGATATCTCTAGAGGAAAAATAACAAATCAATCACTATCACTGCTGAAAAATGTCCCAAATTTGTTTGATTATAAGGATTACGGGAGCAACTAGTTCAATAATCATATCCATTCCCTGAATGGAATTGTTTTTCAGGCAATAGCATACCAATGCCTTTGTTTAGAGATCACAGAAAATCTGCTCCGGTCGCAAAACAGTGGACATTTTCGAATCTTCGCGTTGAAACGGAAAGCTCGTCCGCGGGTATGCTCCCAAACTGGACAAATCGTTCTTGGATCGGATGCTTGGAAATGTCGGCAAAACGCGGTTACATTCCCGTCTGGATTTCATTTCCAACGGATATGTTCTTGGATACGGCCCCTGATTCAGTGCTGTTCCTTATCAGCCGTATCACTATACCTTCACCTATCACGAGCGCGAGCTGGTGCAAGAGCGTGAGCGTAGCGGTGGTGCTCGATAAGAGCTTCATTCCACTGATGGATGGAGATATTCCCGGCCGAAAACAGTTACCCTCACTGATAAATGAGACCATTCTAGGCTCACACCGCTACGCTCCCGCCATTGCATGAGCTCGCGTTGGTGATGCGTGATGATATTAGTGATATGGCCGCAAAGGAACAGCATTGAGTCAGGATGACCACTACTATATACCCGCTATGTTTTTCCTCCCAGGGTCAAATACGTATATTGGATACGGTTCCTGATTGCTCGGGAGGTCCGCTCTAGCTGATTCCAGGTCGTCCCGTGTTACTGCCTGATGTTTTGGTTTCATAACAGATGCAAACAACTCATTTTTAAGGAAGCCTCATTTCGTAGCTGCTGTGCGGTCAAGCGGATCACTATGGTGAAATTGCTCAACATGTTCAGAATCACTAGCAGGTACGCCTAACGGCATGTTCTTCCAAAGCCACAGTCACCGTTTAGAGTAGCCCCAGACTTCGACAGTTCAAAAAGAATCGAAATGAACCGGTGATATAAGAGATAGAGACCGTGGAAATGATATGTATCGACTGCCACGTTACATCGCGATGGATCGCTGCCAAAACCGCAATTAATACTGGATGGGTACTCAGACATTCGCTCGGGAGTCCCGCCTGACAAAATAATGACTCCCGCTCGAGGGAGAGCGGGAGTCATCGAAAACAGCTAGTTTTTGTCCCGCAACATCCCGATTTTGTCCCGTAAGCTCCGGCGGGGGACCGGATTTTGTCCCGAAAATGATACCAGTATCATGGTGCGGGAGACCGGGTTTTGTCTCGAAACTGAAAAACGAAAGAAAACAAGAATGCACGGTGACCGCAACGCGTATGCGTTCCGTGGGCCAACGCCAGGCGCTACTAGCGGATTTAGGGCACTTTATACTAGATGCGTGCGACTGACGCGCGTGCGACTATGATGAAGAATGGGAGCCAGTCGCATCGCAGTCGCATAGCAGTCGCACGCGCTTGCGGCCTCGCGACGGCCGCACTTTCTTTTCATTGAGAATTTCATACCGCGTTGACCGGTCTTCATCGAAAATCTTTCGCACATGGCTGCGTGCGCCTGATGGTCGCATCAGTCTCACACGCACCTCGCCCGGTCTTCACACTGGGCCACGGTCTTAACCGGGCCTCAGCAGGCCAGACGAGTCCCGTAGGACTCCTCTCCGCCGAAGCGGAGAGTAGACTGAAGGGGCCTCACTCTGCAGGTAGACTGAAGCCGGGCCTCACTCTGCAGGTAGACTGAAGCCTACCTGCAGAGTGAGGCCCTTATATACCCCTCATTTAATAAGGGTTACCACGTGGCAATAACAAACCCGCACCATTCTCGAGTTAATCCCGCAACAAAACCAAAATGATGTCTCCCGCCGGAGCTCCTGATTTTGTCCCGAAAGTGATAAGAAAGCTTTTTGTCAGGCGGGACTCCCGAGCGAATGTCTGAGTACGACTGATGCGCGTGCGACTACATGATGAAGAATAGGGGCCAGTCGCATCGCAGACGCAGATCAGTCGCATGCTTTTGCCGCGCGTTCTTTTCATTGAGAATTTCATGCCGCGTTGACCGGTCTTCATCGAAAATCTTCCGAAAATGGATGCGTGCGCCTGAAAGTCGCACGCAAGTCGCATCTAGTATAAATTGCTCTGAATGGAGCTCATCGCCCTTACTTTCGAGGATGTGCCCAAAATGAACTGGTGATGTGGGGGATTGCGATAGTGGAAACGATGCCTATTGATCGTCACGCCACATCTTTTATCGTCCCCCTCACGTCTGGGTTCTCCTTATCCACTTTATCCATGTGGCGACTGCCGGCGGTTGTGGCGATCGCGACGACGGTTGGGTGCCGTCGGGATCGCCACTATTGCTGGCGAAGTCTGAGAACACTCTTACATGGAAGAGAAGCTGCAGAAACTTGTTTAGAAGATACGACAGTTACAAACACGATTTTCGCGATGCTAAAGAAGTGCCTAGAATGGCAGCTGGCAGTGATCCAATCGATGTATGGTTCCTTACAATTTTTTTTTCACTTCATGGGTAAATTGAAGCTTTATAGGGAATACCAACATGTTGTGGAGGCATCAACATTCGCGTAAGCTTATTCTTTTGAATTCGAGACAAAACTTTGGTTATCCAACTGCAAGGAATGCGAACATGTTTGGTGAAATCTTTTAGTTCCTCCTGGTGTTCCTCTTTACCTGCCTAGCATTGCTAGCTGCAGCCGACCTCCACAGACGAGGCGCATTTGAATACGACAGGATTACGATTGGAATTTGCTTCGCGTGGTCTGTTGTTAGTGCTTATTGTCATTTTCCCCCTTGCATTACTTGAACTTCCTACTGATGATTGACACTGATTACAGTTTGCTCTCTCTCTGATCGGAGCATTGGGCACAGCATGCGAGAGTTCGGCTATTATGGCAATTTTGACTGTGGCTACAGTAAGAACAGTGGGCGTCGATGGCGATGAGCCCTCTGCGGCCTGGAAATGCACGCGGCGCGGCAGCGCAGGTCGAGTATGAATCCCCTTCAGGACAACAGACTGTGGGGTGTTCTTGATATTTAGTTAGTTTTCTTGTTAGGCAACATCAAATCTGTTAAACATAATTCCGAGAGGCCCCAGATTCGCCACTGCAGCGACGATTCCATCGTGAGCGGCGCGGTCGCGCCGCGTTCTTTTCATTGCCGTGATGGGTCACCGCCATCGATGCCATCGATAGCAGTTCCGGGTTCAATACATTCTAATACCAATCCGTTCAGTTTGGTGTCGCCTCCTTCTCGCTTGGCTGCCTTGTCTACATCACCTATGTTTTCTACATGGTGGAAGAAAACGTTGAAAGTATGCCAATACTATAGCCATTGATATGGAATCCCCCTTAATGCTTCACTTTCAGTTTTAAAAGAGAGAAAACTCTTGAATCCAGAGGTACGAAAAGAAGATATGAACGGAATCACCTTCGTGTTTGTTGCTTTGCCCCATGCGTTAGTGATGCTAGGTGAGCGCTCCTGTCCGTTTTTTTTCTGCGTTCTCTCCAACAGTTCATTTCGTATCGTTCCAGTTTCCCTAGCCATTTCCGGGCTAACTGGCGCACTTATCGACTACTACAAAGAATGAAGAACAAAATTACTGGATTATTCTACATTACAATTGTTCTGTGCTTGCTTCTAAGAATAAAGGGTAAAATTCCTACTGTCGCTTCGCAGCTCAAATCTGCTTGCAGGGACAATATTATGTCATGTACAAGTATACTGAAGCGACTGCTCTTCCGGCAGAAATGCCGTTTGGACAACCTTGTCCGGCTGCCCTATCATTGTCTCACATGGATTGTCGAGTATTATAAATGATGAAAGGGCAATTTATATCGCAGTCGCAGCTCATACTCACACCTTTAGTGGTCGCACGTTCTTTCCATTGAAAACCAGCCTGATCGTCCGGCTGACGCCGGACTCTCAGGCTTCTTTTCGTGCTCGCTTCGTTCGCCTTCATGTGGCATCTCTCTCACACCACACTGGCGAATCCTCATTTATCAAAGCTCTCGTATTTTGCACCTTCGAGCTTTCTGGCTCCGAGGCGCACTTTCCACAGCTGTGCGACAGGCGAGCGACGTCTTTCCTTGTGTAGGACCGTTGGACCCGTCTCCAGGCGATTCCCCATTTTCAGACGCCGGCACCCCTCACTCCACCGTTGTACCCATTCCCAGGTTTTTCCCTTTGGAAGCTGGGGCACCATTATCGCATAGTTGGACCCGTCTCTGAGCGTTCCCCCACTTTTGGACGCCGGCGCAGCCTTATCACACCGTTAAACCTGTCTCCTCAATATATCCCCCGGCCATCCCCGATCCCCGACCATCCCCGCCCGGGAAGTATCCCCTGCCGGGGATAGTCGGGGAAAACTCGTATGCACATCCCCAGGGATGCCCTGTTGAAGAAACTCGCCCACTAATTTATGTTGGAGCGATGATTTTACGCATTCGTCTAGTCTCATCTCATCCCCGTCCTCGCTGGGGATGCTCGGGGAGAGATGTGCATACGACTCCTGGTCGGATAACAAAACACGCGTATCGATCCGCTGTCGGATTCCGCATGTTTTGAAAAAAAAAATGGTTACCGTCTCATAATTCCGGAATAGGGTGACTTTGTTTTCCCACTTGTGGGCGCCGCTGCACTTTGCCTGTGGCGGTGCCAGATAGTGGGAAAAGAAGAAATATCCTGAAGGATTTCCGAAATCCACGACATCCTGGCAGAGAAACAGATCACCGCTTCAAGGTGGATTCATTTCCAAAGATTTTCATTGAACCGCTAAAGCCGGCCAGTCAGTGGTCGGATGAATGATTATTGTGGTATTTGCAAGTAGAAACTTCACTACAGTCTAAATGTAAGGGCAACCTTTACTATATGTGTGAGTCAGTCGCAAACATCCGTTTGCAAAGCATTTCCCGCGAAGAGGTGTCAATGCTGGACGTCCATTCTGAATGAACACGAAGCGCGACCAACGCAAGAGCTGCTTCGTTTTTGCTATGGTAAAGAAAGATTTCTTCGTGCTCTGGGTTTTCCAGAGAATCATCTCGATGGATCTTTATTTACGACGCATCTGTGGAAGCAGAGGTTGTTCTACATACTGTGTTTCACCAGTCTTGACACTTGGCAGACTTCCAAGATGAGGTAAGCCTCGCCAGTTGTTATAGGTGAGACATGTTTTGACACTATTTCAGCAGTGGCGGACGCAGAAAGTGGGCGGG
>JARK01001345.1:375406-389120 GCA_000688135.1 Ancylostoma ceylanicum
GGGGGGGGGGGGGGGCTGGGAGAAATTGGGGCCTCCGCCGTTTTGGGGAGCAGGACAGGAAATAAAATAATAAATTATTAATTCTAATAATTATCAATAAATAATCAGTGTTTAAAAAATATATAATAAAAATAAACAAACAAAAATAAACCAAAACAAGATTTTTCTATGTATTGTAAAGTAGATTCGAAAATTTGGCAACCCATTCTCGGGGGGGGGGGATCTCTCTCCGCCTCCCCCTGGGTCCGCCACTGGTTTCCAGTTACTAGCGCTCAATTTCCACGAGTTGACGTAAGACGAAATGCTTCTTGTGCAGCTGTACGCAAAACATAGGATTACCTGATTTTTGAAACATATAGTATTTATTCAACGCAGATCACCGCCAGCAAAGGGTGCATGATCTTGTGACGTACATATCGATGTATACAACATTGATTCATCATTTCTTAAAGCATAAGGATGTACATATGAAAGCGGAAGTTGTGGGAAATGTGATTCTTTTTTCGTAGGTAGTTGGCACTAGCTCCATGAGAAAATCTTCTTTTTGCAAATTAGCATGCAGCAAAAAAAACCACTTTGTTTGCACAATAGTGTAGCAAAGCCGTTCAGTATGAGCATATATCTATGCTTTGGAAGCTCGCTTATTTTTACTACATAATTAGTCCTGAAGACCCACAATCTAGCGAAGCAGAGGGCAGCGAATGTGAATATCCATTGATTTTCAACCATATCCTGTTTAGATCTGTTTGAATCAGCTCTTCCATAGAATTTATTTCGCTCTTTGGACGGAAAGCTCCTTTTCAAGGGAAAACTTGACCGATGAAGTGTGGGAAAACCACTCGCCATTCGGCAAGTTACTACAAACATGATTTGTGCATTATGGAACTTTTCGATTTTTTTCAGAACCGCGAGAAATACGTCGCTGGCGTTGCGGACGTTCCAACGAACTTCGAGAGGAACTACCTCTCCCCATCCAGGTGGCCACGGCTTTGATGACCTTCTGCTTCACGACACTTATTGTGAGGTGGATATTGAAAAGCCCATAACAGGTCCAATTCGTGCGCATCCCATCCAGGATTCATGTAGTCCGCAGGGTGGTTCCATGAAATGGGACATTCTTGAGGAAATCCTTCCATCGACTTCCAATGATGCGTTTTTCCTTTTCCTCTTGACCTCTCAAAAGTGCTCTTGATTCTCTCATTTACACGACTCTAATAAAAATATTAGAGTGAGAAGTCCTGTGACTACCCATTATCTTCATATTCACCACCACTAACGCAGATTTTCACCAAGGCTCTTTCTCAAAACTTTTCTGTACACCTTCAGTCCACTTGAGCCTCCTCATTTATGAAGTTTTAAGGATTTCTCCATAGTTTAGCTGAAATTCCAACCAGCACGACGTACGAAAGTCAACGTTCGATGTGATTCAACAAAAAATGCACTTTCGTCGATCGGCCTCTAGCTCTGGACACGCGCCCATCAGTGCACGTGCCCCTAATTGCGGGGCCGAAAGGAGAATCATTCTTTAGATCGAACATCCAGGATGTGCGTAATCCTAGCGATGTGACCACGGAATGGCACAGGTAGCTCTAGAAGGAGTACTCAGTGGAAATCTGGAAACCAATGCACGTTTTGGACTTTGAGGCCGTTTTTCAAAGTATTTCCTTCTTGAAGAGTCCCACTTGTATGTATTATAATTGGAAAGAAATTCGAGGGGGAGGGGGGGGGGGGCAGAATTCCAACGCAGCCAAGCCAGTAAGCCAGTATTTTTACAAATTGTGGGGAGCCGACCCTGCCACTCAATCTGCAGGATGAGTTAAAATATGTATTCAATGTGAATAAACGTTTAAGTTCGAACTTAATGGGTTTAATTTGTGTTCCTACACCATATGTAATTCCGCTTTTCTCCACTTCTTTCCCATCTTTTTTTTACATCATGTTTTCTTTTTGTATCCCTAACCATTTCAGGACGAGGATTATGTTTACTGCTTCATCTTCGTAGCTCCCAACCATGATAATTTTCTTTGCACATGTTCGCATTGGCATCTAATGGGACGTTTGTCTTCATTCTGTTGATCTTCACCACATAGCTTAATATTCTCAAAGTGCTATAACTCCTCAGTTTTACCATCTGTTCGCCTAATAAACATTTTCTTCACCCAAAAATTGCTTTCGTGGAGCAACTCGCATCCACGGCATAACAGAATTGTGGGCAAGATCGACTGGTGTTGCCAACGGCTGCGCTTTTATATTTTTTACTTGTGGGAGACACTCAATTTCTGGCCACATTTTTAATTTTCCAGGAAGATTCTGTGCTTCACGCGAGTAATCTTGTTCACCCTTCGATTTGAAGAGGATAATAGGATAGTGTGGCCGAGGTGACTTACGTGGCAAAGGAATCTACTCACATCTACATAGTTTAATAAGGTCTATTTGTAACATCTTGGCACCATATTATCGCTAACAAATGCTATTTTGCTACGGCTACGCTTTTTTTGTACCATCTTTGCAACAGTTCAACTTCTTTTGTTTTCAACTCTTCCTCTGATTAGCGAAAATTATGGTAGTAGTGAATTGAAGAGTACAGGTCGCAGCTACATATTGTACAGAAATACTCGTATCAGATACATAAATGCTTATGTATCTTTATCTTTATTTTATTATTCATTTTTATTTATCCCTTTAACTTCTTTTAACCCCATTCCCTATCAGATCCCATTGGTGGACCATGCATGTTTATGCGTCCGTCTTGAAACGATGTTCCTCAAAGGACACACAGAAAACTTGCAATACCAGCGATTTATCCGATTTCGGATAGTAATTGGTGTTGAGCGGAATTTCCTCATGTGTAATGTGGTACAGATCTCACAGATGGTTCCCATGTAATCTCAGCAGTACTGACGGGAGGTAACATCGCGACTCGCGAGTATGTGGGTAGCGCGTATGCAGTACCTGTATTTATGAATGTTCCCCGGAGGACTCCGAGCTAGTCGCTCTCCCAGAGTGGACTGGTTTCACCAAAATATGGTATATGAACTTACATACAGTGGGCGTCAATGGCGGTGACCCATCTGCGGCCTCGAAAAACACGCGGCGCGACCGCACCGCTCACGCTAGAATCTTAGCCGCAGTGGCTTATCTGGGTTTTCTTGATAGTTGTTCATCATATCTGATGATAAATAACAAAAAGAAAAAAAAAACTAACTGACTATCAAGAAAACCTCATAATTTGATGTCCTGGAGAGGATTCTCGCTCGAGCGGCGCGGTCGCGCCGCGTTCTGTTCGAGGCCACAGACGGCACAGACGGGTCACCGCCATTGACGCCCACTGTACGTATGTACGTTTAGCAATGATTGACTAAGACAAATCGTTCCAGCATGGTGTACCCTTTCCATCGTGAGAGTTTGTCTACTTTGGAAGAGCGGATAAATCACAACTTCATCAGGTACATTTATATTAGGTTGTCGGGAAATGATTGAGACACTCCACTGAAAATTCTCTCTTGCATCCCTCACACATGGCTTGGGCCCAGGATATGTGAGTATATGATAGCCTGGTCCCTGAGCAATTACACCATGGGTATGACAAGGCGTAGCGTTACGCCTTGGTGCGAATAGGAGCGAGAATGCACGGGCAACTAGTTCGTGTGATTTCCTTTCACGAGCTTCTGTTGGGCGCCAGTGCGAGCAGGAGGAGTGACTATACCATCATGGCATTTGGCCCGGTGCTCTTCAGTCATGCAACCATGAACCGTCGGTTCTGGTATTTCGTTCCGGGAGATATGTCTTCTTAAAGACATTTGCCAATTATGCGACCTCCTGAGCTTAGGAGCAAGAAATGCTCCGCCAGAGTTGCTGGCACGCAACAGAACAAACAACAAGACCTTTTACAAATATCTATTCAGGGCAATGACCAGCAAATATGGAGAAAAGAGACATCGACTTGTCGAAATGCACGTTTTGGTGCACAGAAATCACCCTCAAATGGCTTTGTCGACTCGTCCTTAGCAGGAGGAGCAGGCATGGACTGCGCTGCCATACTCGATACCCTTGCCTAATCTTGCACTCTACAACTAACATCTTGTTCGGTCGCTCAGACACTCGTTGGGCAAGCAATACTCCGCCAACTTTGAGGATTTTTGAGCATCAACTGATGTATTCTTCGACCTGTAGTTTCCTGATTTCTGAACCTGTGGAGACAAGTCTGGCCCTGGAGGGTGGCCCAAGGCGATGGGTATACATTATCCCCACAACAGGTCCCGAGGTTTCCTAATTGAAAAGATATAGTTTAAAAAGTGATAAAAATCTGGAGTGTCTCAATCATTTCCCGACAACCTAATAAATACAGACTCAGACTTTATAGATAGGTCTTATGAGATAATTTATACTGGGTGTGTGCGTTCAACGCTCACGCCTGTGCATGTGATGAAAGATAGGCACAGTTGCCGCCAAAACGTACAAAACGTACGTAGCTCGAATGCACGTTAGACGCACGCGTCTGCAGCTTCGACAGTAGTCATGGGGGGCAGTATTTTTTTCAGGGGTGTACATGGAGCTTTCAGGAACATGATCCACAAATGGATGCGTGTGTTCAAAGCGTGACGCATGCGTCGAGTGTAAAGTGATACAGGAGTTAAGAAAAAATTCCTATTAACACATTATTTAGGAGTCCATGAAGTATTTCTAATTTTTAGAAGTTTATCTGCAGGAAAAAAATCAACTACAAAAGTAGAGCCAGATATCTGTACGATTTCTCCATGCAATTACATTGAATCCCCTCACTTTGTAACTGCAAAATTTCCACGCACTCGTGAACTACCTAAATAATAGAAATTTTCAACCTATAAATTTTCTCCACACTGAACCGCTAAGCCAAACCGGCGCAGAGTACGAAAATCGATGTTCGAACTAACACTGCAGCAAGTGCACGTTCGTCGATCGGCCTCTAGCTCTGGGCACGCGCCATCCGTGCACGTGCCCCTAATTGCGGGGCCGAAATCGACGCCATTTCTAAAATCCAACATCCTGGGGAGTGATTATTCTCACGGATGGGACTGGGAGATGGTATATTCTTCCACATCCTCCAGCGGAAGTAAGCTGGCATGCAATATTGTCAATGGAATGAGCATTTTAATGGAAAGATTCGTCCAGACATTTTTTGCTTCTTACGTTCTACACGTGTAGGTCATCGTAGAGTGCAAAAACATATTATTTAAATGTATGAAACGACATCTGTCAATTCAAATGGCTCACTCCTGTTAGTCTCAGTGCTTTTACGCGCTTTGTAGAACTACGTACATACACTATGAACGAATAAAAACTGAATAATTTTGCTGATTTAATAAACAATTTCGGTAGCAAATTGAACACTCAGATGTTCGATTAGAACGTCCTTGACTATGGCCATTATAGAGAGCTAGAAAATACCTAGTGAAGAACAAACAAACAATCGCACAGGAATGCATCCTACTTAGATCACCACCTCTTTTACTCTCAGAAGCAAACATCATTATTCCCAGCGGAGTTTGAGAGATCAATGCAACTGTAGTTGTAATTTTTAAGTAAAGTTTTGGTGGAGGCTGTGCAAGCGTTAAGCTACTGAAAGGAAGATCAAATATTGGAAAAATATGTAGACTCGTAACAGATACTCCCATCTGGGTGGGATTTATTGAACAAAACTGTGCGAACCAACGTTAATTAGCATTATTGATCGTGGAATAGACTAGGTAATGCTATGAGGTGCACGACGTGAAAAATGGTTTACTAGCCGGTTTCAGGTGATTACGCGTTCATGAATCGTAGCCCTAGTAACGACTGCTGATTCTATGTATATTCGGGACATGTGAAAGATCGTGACGAACAAAATCGTGGTCGTGTCGGAGACATGACCGCTACTGCCAATAAACAGAGCACATGAACCCACATCTGCATCTCTCACGATAAGCTTCTATACTTTTCCTAACTGTAGAACGCTCAAAAAGTACAGAGTGAGAAAATGGAGACCGTCTATCAGAGTTAAAAGGTCCGCTATAATTTCATCTATATAAAAAACATAGCAACCATTACGACAATTTTTTTTTCAAAAATCTTGGCGACGCGCGCGGCGCTAAATTCAAACGATAAGAAGGTATCTGTAAACGAGTTGACGAAGAAAGGAGCTTGGATACATGGGACCGCACCTAAATCCGGCTGAGGGCCTAGGATACTTCTCCCCGGGTATTATCGATTCGGATATATCGATTTATCGGCCGATTTTTTTCCGACTTTTCTGATTATGTTCCAATCCAAACAGAAATTTGCCTAATAAGGCGACATCAAGCGACTAGTCTTTTATAAGTAATCTTTTATAAGTAATGGACTTTTGAAATGCAATAAATCTTCTGTAGATTGTCTTTGTAATGCAGTAAATCTTCTGTAGATTGTGTCGAGATTCTTCAATGTGTAGAGATGAGTGCATTGGCACTGACACCTTGTATAGGAGTGAGCCGTATCTGCTTTGTTACCCACCTAACCTTCTCAAGAAGCGAAAGTAACAATCAACAATTCTTTGTTCCATATAAAAAGACTAAATCACGGATATCGTTCCAGTAGAATTTGATACTGTAGTTTGCTTGCGAACACGTCGCAATAACCCTGAGATATATTGGCGGTACGGCGCTGTGAATGAGATCATCACAGTAATATGAGCAATCGAGTAGAACGAGAATAGTCCGAGGGCGACTGCTGGGAGCAGCTTCGCGTAGTACGGTGTTTCTGAACGACTATTTTGGTGATCCTGCAGAACTTTCATTGTTGATTATTCATAAAAATTTGTGAGACTTGTCGGCTCAAGTAATCTTTTACAATACGGGATTAACCGACCTTTTTGCGAGTCGAACACATTTTCCGAGGTGACTGAAAGCATGAGTAACACCAGTGGGATGAAAATGAATATGAAGGGAATGATGGACTGAAACCGCAGGTTCTTCGGATAGATGAGTGGAAATAAAAATAAGGATATTCAGTGCTCTACCCTGATCATCGTCATAGAAATCATAATGCCACGTCTATGCCTTGTGGTCCTGCTACGAACGCGAAAGAAAAACAATTCCATTTCGAGTTAAAGGCGTCGTTCACCTCAGCATCGTTTTCCAGATATTAGTATGAAAAGGAACTCTATGACATGATACATATGTACACACATACTTTACTTGGGACCGAATAAAAACCGAATAATTTTGTTAGTTTAATAAAAAAATTTAGTAGGTAATTTGAACATCCAGATACTCGAAAACCATGAAGCCCCACGGCTGCCCTTGCCTTTCATACAACACAGTATTGGTCTCTGATGTAGGAACATTTGAGTTTTCGATTCATTCGGAATATTCGATATTCGATAGCCAAAATAGTCGATTTCGAATAAATGTAAAATTCGACTGCCCCAACATTAGAGACCATTACAGTGCTGTATGAACGACAAGAAGAGCCCTAGAGTTTTCTCAATCGTGAAAATCTGAATGTTTTCATTGTTTCCTGTATTGTTAATCAAAGTAACAAAATTATTCNTATTTTATCCGCTGGTGATTCGTCCCCATTCCCTGCAGTTTGGAGTGTGTCGAGCCAAGGCCTTATCCGCTACCATATCTTACCAAAGGTAAGGTTGATTTTATGTTCCCTCAGCTGTCTAAATGATGTTTCATGTTCCGTCGGCTGTCTTAGATGCTGAACATTCCAAAGCAATGAAATTTTGAACAGGTTCCTTCACTTTTTCGCCTTTCTTTAAATTTAGGAACCTTTTGCAAGCATCATTTACCCACCAAGTCTATGCATACCTGGTTGTATGCAGTCTGTTTCAGCTGGAGCTGAAGGGGTAGTTTGGTCGGTGGCTAAGGTTTGTGATACGATAGCTGTTTTAATGTCATCTTCGATTAAACACGTTTTCCGTTCAGGATGGCGCTGTGTATGCACTTTCCTCAGAATACAGCCCAGTTGCAGGAAATATTGCAAACCTGGCGCTGCCTCAGAAGACAGAGATATTGAGAGAGGTATTGAGTCAAAGAAGTTTAGTGGAGTTGTGATTCTCCATTTCTGATCTTTTTATTCCTTGTTAGGTTGTGGAGTATCAACGACATGCATTCATGCGCGGGTTTGTTACATTTCAAGGAGCATCAAGTGGAATTTCTGCATGGATGGAGGGTAGTGTTTCTATAAACGGGTTGTACGATAAGTAAGTAGAAAAGGTGCGTGAGCAAAATTTCATGTTCTAAAATGTTGACTGCTAAGGCTTCCATCTCGGCAGTGGAGCTGGATAGATCCAGCGTGGGTAATCGTTGGTGCGGAGAAATCTGAAGGCGGGTGGACTTATTCTGATGTTATCGATGGCGTGTACAAAGCTGAGAAGAAAAGGAAGGTACTGGAGTATTTGTAATATGTCTTAACTTGGTTTTTTAAACCATTCAATGATCAGGAGCATAGATATTTTAGGATCGCGTTCGACGTCGCGTCTGGCAGCGTCGTTGTTGCTATACGGGTCGTGGTCCATGGGTAATTGTAGAAGCACCTCCAGTTTCTTGCATAGAAGTGCAGAAAACGAACGCTGATAGGGTAAATATTCGCACATTCTGTTAGTGTTGTATAGGTTGTAGATGTTCCCCTTATTTACAGATACTCGTTTGGGCAGTGACTGAAAACGGGCAGGTTCTACTACGTCAAGGTGTTACGCCTGGACATCCTCAGGGAGCTACTTGGAAGCATGTTAGTTGATACCGTTCTTTTCCCTTGATCTTCATAATTACCTTTCTAATTTAGATAATTAGTGACTACAACATCACAGCGATTTCGGTTGCGTCGCCTACATGTGTGTGGGCGACGACAAGAGATGGCAGACTTCTACGACGCGAGTGTACCGACCAGACGGATATGGAATGCGTAGGCGAGTCATCAAGTTTTTGCGTTATTTTTCTTTTCGTCTGTTTAATTCGTGTTTCTTAGATTGGGCCGAAGTTGTCTATTCACCAATGAAAAATGTGTTTTCCTTCTGTGCCACAAGAGATTTCGTTTTTCTTCTGCCGTCTTCTGATCCAGAGCTCATTGTTGTTGATGTGAAACGAGGTACAGCTTCCTAGGTTCAGCTCCCTAGTGCCATACAAGCGGCCATTATGCCTGTTCCAGAGATCTGCAAATTATGTCTACCACTGCCGAAGGCTGTCTACATTGCTTTTGACCATGAAGGCAACGTGCATTATTGCGATGGTGCGCGTATCGTTAAGCTGGAGCGGACCATATCGCTGGAATTTTATATTTCTGGAAATTTTTCTGTTCACGGCTGTACACAATTTAGCTTTATTTGAGCATGCTCTCTTTTTGACGTTTTACACTGATATCTTGTTGACCAGTATAATTCTCGGCATCTCACTTGTTCACTTCCTGACCGCATTGAATCTAGTCATTCCATATCCGTTATCCATTATCAAAAAGTTTGACCTACATCGTTTCCGATGAATTTTATGTGAGTGTTCTTCTTCCAATTTCTTGCAACTGACACTGGTGCGGTAGTCAAGAGTTTATTACGCAGTAGAGGCGGGCGCCTAAAACTTAGGTGATTAATTCCAAGCTCAAGAAAACATCTCGAAAGGAGTTTGTAACCACATCCTGTCTTTCGACTTGCTACCTGACCATCTCGTCTCCTAGACCGCGCATATGTTGATCCGTCTGCGCTCCAGTGCAGCTGCTAGCTCACACGAACGACTTGTCAACGTGCCGACGTTCAAAGTCGCAATGCGCGTCTTGGATACGTTGTGATTCTTAACGACTCGCCTGCTTGCCCCCCGATGCCGCCGTTCGCGAAGCATCGAGGACCCTCGCATATTTTCCACACTCATCGGGCCCCGCAAGTGCGCGTCGATTCCCGTGGACGCCGTAGCTTTCTTCCTAGACACAGTAGACGTCATAACCATGCGATGTGATGTGGGTCTCCCTCGGCCGGGGTGTGACCACGACCTGTCGCCGGCATTCGACTGACGAGAGGAAGGATCTCGAAAGTGGACGATAACCGGAGGACAAATCATTCACAAGACAACAAAAATGGATTGCGGCTCGAGAGATCTATTAGGAGACACACAAGGTCAAGTGAGTGATGAGTGAAATGAAATATATGACATTCCTCAGTTCAACATTATATAGGCATTTCGCTGCTGCCCTGTGGTAAGATATTTAACATTTTAACATTTATTGCATGTGTAACGAACATGAACTATGGATAACGCAAAAACACACACAACCAACGCCCCAATAAAAGAAACAAATTCAAAGACCATGGAAGAACAGAAATGGCAGCCGTGACGTGAAGATGGTGCCATTTAGGAATTAACATGTGTGGAAATACTACCAATAGATGGCATCAAAGGCAGCGCACACAAAAACTTTGGTGTAGTCTCTGATAACGGTGCAGCAGGAACGCAGCCGGAACGGAGTTCGCGTAGGAACCCTAACATCAACTGTTCTCAGTTGCTGCCATCCTCCCCTCAATTGCTGCCACCCCTTAGAGAATTGCGCAGCTCTATATTCCGACGATAACAGCACTTCTCGCCTATTACACCGACAAGTGCTGCTAAATCGTCGCAGCTATATCCATACTTGTGATTATTTTGCTCTTAAGGTGCCGCTACCTTATCTCCACAGTGCTGTCAATAGGACTTTGCCCCCCCCCCCCCATAATCTCTCCCTTGTCTCCTATTACTTTTGCCCAAGAGTGCTGCAAAAAGAAGTGCCGCATCGTCATAGGCCCGTAGTAAAGTGTCATGGTGGTGAGATGATGTGCCTGCACATCTCGTCGCCAGATATGGGGCGATGATTGCACGTGCGACGATCTCCCAACACTGTAAGATAGGATATCGTCACCATTCCCGGCAGTGCTGGGAGCATGCCGGTGGGAGGCGCTGATCTCCTCGCCCTCGAGGGCGATGATCGCCATGTTTTGATGACGAGATAGTGTGCGTAGTGAAGAGACGCCGAGTGAAGTGCTCGGAGCATCTCACTCGCAGGGTGGCGATGATGTGAAGTTACATGAATTAAGGGGCGCAAATTGCACGGAATGCACCATCTCTGACTTTTCGCTCGTTCAATCCTTGTATGGTGGAGGGGTTATGTAAATCTGGGTAGGGTAACGGCAGGGTTAGGGTAAGTAGGGTGTCTCACAGAATCCCCTCAATTTTCACAAATGTGGGGTTACGATAGGGTAACTCAAGATACGGTTAAGATACGGTGCAAAATCAACGGTTAAGATACGGTGCAAAATCAATGTGATATTCGTGATCAGCATGTGAAATAACCCCTCTAGCCGAAGTTTCAGCGAAATTTTTGATTTTGGGGCAGAACAAGTGGAATAGTGCCAGGCTGGCGAGAAATACAGATCATGGGCACAAATACTCAGCTATCGCCCTTTTTGGAGCGAACTACGTCTAAAACAAAACTACTTAAAAACAAAAATCCGCAAAAATGTGGTGGATATTGTGTAATCCTACGAAAAGAGCACAGAGGCGTCATTAACAAGTAAAACACGTCCAAACTTGGCAACAGCTGCGGGTGTTTAACCTGTTTAACAGGTTTAACCGACACGGAATGATGTGTGAGTACGTGTTACGCATGTTTTGACATGTGCGATACACACTGCCAGGAATCGCACACGACCGATTCTGGTGCTGGTGCTGATTCATGGTGCTGATCGCCATGATCATCACCCACTTGATGTGCGATCATCGCCATCAACATGATGTGCGATGATCGCCATCGACACTTTACTACGGGCCATAGTCTCACTCCACTCTGCTGTTAAAATTGGGTTGCGAGGTCCAGTCTCAGTCCACCTTGGTGGCCTGGTAGAGTGACTCGGCTGCCAAGGCCGCTTCGAACTTCTACGGACCTCGACCGTTCCTATGTTGAATGAACAAGGAAATAAAAACAAAGTTTATTACTTGTACTAATCTCACAATCAATGCTCCAAAACGGTTGTAAAGTAATGTAAGGCATTATTCCTTCGTTAATCGTGCCGGATCTGATTTTCAAAAACTTAACAAAAAGCAACTCATTCCACCTAAACTGAGTTTATATAGAAGTATGTTGGTGAGAAACCTTTCTCTTCTCAGATGCAGACAGGTCAAATTGGTTGCATTTGCAATGTTGGTTGTGTTTTGATTTTGTGTTGTTCCTGTTCACATGGATATGAATATGTTCAGAGAAATCAACAACGCTTTATTCCATAAAATTCACAATAGGTACAGCAGTGAAACGAGAGCATCATGCCATATTAAGTGTGCATCATAAAATTTCGTCACTTCTTAAGCGGAATTAAAGTGCCGAATTCGGGATTTCGAAGGTTATGATTTTGGTTTTAACAATGAATGATCTGTACTTGATTGGAATTTCTTTTGTGATATATCCCTGGAGAATTGGTGAATGCAGTTATTGACCGTTTCAGAGCTACTCTTAATCGTCGCACCCATCTGGGTAGTAGCGCTCTTTTCCTGAGTTTCGATCTGAAGTGAATAACGGTGACCGTTTATTAGGACGTTTAACTGGCGGAGCTGCTGTTTCATCTCCATCCTCTTGTGTTGGATGGACCGATGCAATCTTCGTCTGGATTTTCTTCTTTTTCTTTTTCTTTGGGACACTGTACGACCAGTCTATACATGTTTTGAAGAGAACATTTTCTAGTTTACTCGCATCTACACCACCAACTTTCATCGTCGTAGCTTTCTTCTCGGACGCATCGGTTCGCGCTTTATGTTTTGAGACAGTCACTTTTCTCTCCTTCTGCATCCGTCCAGCTGCAGCGGTCATCGTTAGTCTTTTTTTCTCGAGAGGTGATTTCTTGCGATGCTCTGCTGAAGCCTCAAGTTGCTGTGGTTCAGGCGATGTGCGAACACGCTCTTCCGCGGTTGAGCTGATCGGCATAGAGCCCCCGCTATCGAAGGATGGTTGAAGGGTTTCTCTGCTCCCACTTACTTGTGTCTTCAAGTTGATAGAGAAAGTATCTTTCTCAGCAGAGCCTGGTAGTCCCTTCAAAACATCGACTTAGTAATGGCTAAGACATAGGGACTCGGAAATATGATCAAAATTGCGTTCATATCGGAAAAGCAAATAAGGACATAAATCTACTCATACCTTTTTCAAAACAGGCCATTTCATAGTTTCTTTGGAAAATTGTGCATCTGACTGCGTTACACATTCTCTGGAACCGCTGATGATGCTTTTACCTTTCGTCTTATTCAGCGGACCTTCCTGGAAAATTCTGACCTGAATTTGCAATTTCATTCTGAGCTGGGACTCATAAATGCATAATCAGCTGCAATTGCGTCCCGTATGCGACGATAGCCGAAAATTTGTGCGTAGAACCGCATGAACCCTTGCGCTAAATGCAGAACAGTTCGGGTTTGTCATCATGACGCGCCGTAATGACACGCGTTGCAACCGTTGCACTAGTGTTTTTGGATTGTGGTAACTTCCTTGGGTCGTAGCCACACAATCTTTTTTCTCCAACATCTCCGCGACTATTGTCACTTGTGTAACGCAAAATAACACGATTAGCAAACTAACATTCACGTTCTGCGCATTTGAACATTGTATTTTTTCGCTCACGTAGACATGGTTGATTTGCTATCAGAGTCAAGCGTGTGTTGATAAATTATCAATAGGGGATCGTAAAGGGGTGGGCAAAAGAGGGGGGGGGGGGCGTTAA
>JARK01001345.1:390736-406685 GCA_000688135.1 Ancylostoma ceylanicum
GGGGGGGGGGTCGTATTGATGTTCACTTTTTATCATCACCACGCTTGACCCTGTTTGCTAGGTTAGCGTTTCATGAATCCCAAACTTGAGTCCCAGCTAACGATACTAGTAAATAAATCAAGGATGCTAACGAGAATACGATTTGGCAAAAGATTTCATGATGCATATAACGTACCGTGGTCGAAGCTAATTCCCGTGATCCACCATAGAGAGACGCCTGAAAAGACGCCAGTTGAATGAAATGTTGTGATTGACTTTGATTTTTGTATGATTTTTGCTACTCAGACGATTGTGCCGTCAGAAAGTAGGTAGAACCCTGATCGTCCCGCCTATCATTCAGATTGGGGTAGCAGATGTCGATGTTCTTCCTAAGCAGAGTGTTCTGCTCATGCGTGCTATATCTGACCTCCTGAAATCCACCGTGATACAGAAGTCTAGAGTTGGTCACAAGAAGCGAGAACGTTCAGCGAAGTGCAGCTCAACATGTAGGGTGTTCTACGTTACCTTGTCTTACCATACTCATGCCTTTAGCATTAATTATTTTTGTTATACCCTTTCTCGAACGCATTATCAGAAAACGATGAGTTACTGTGATGGAAACAAAACATATTCGCTTCTCTATCTCCACAAATGCGACAAGTTCGCCGTTGACAATGTTGACATGACGCTGTCTGCTGAATCGAGTGTTGCACCGTGTCCGTTGTTATCACAGAACGTTGGCGATAGAGACTTTCCTAGGCCGAACACGCGCGTGCGTCTTTATAATGAAACGTAGAACTAGTCGCATCGCTGCTGCAGTCCAGACGCATACGTTTACGGCCATGTAGCGGTCACGCGTTCTTTT
Organism: Ancylostoma ceylanicum; assembly: GCA_000688135.1. NCBI lineage: Eukaryota > Metazoa > Nematoda > Chromadorea > Rhabditida > Ancylostomatidae > Ancylostoma > Ancylostoma ceylanicum. The sequence continues at coordinate 391,581 of JARK01001345.1, forward strand.
CATTGTGAATGTACATGAAGTCGGGGATAGATGGTAGATGGTAGATGATTTCAGGAGTAGCCGCGGGGACGTCTTCCTTATGTGGAGTAGGTGCTGTGCGATTTGGGGACAAAACCAGTTGTGCTTGAGGGTGAATCCCTTTTCTACCTACATTCGACTCCCACGAATGTCTGAATAAGAGTGAAGAGAAAATTAAAGAAAAAGGAGTGAAAAAAAGAGATGAAAGCAAGATCTTTTGTAATTTCTCACCCCAATTATCCTATCCACATCTGTTCCGATCAAAACAATTTCATTATGTTCTGGGTCGTATCGTAGTGGGTCATGAAAACTTCTCGAAAGTGAGTTGTCTAGAGCATGTTTCTGAAAGTTTTAGGGTGAATTCGTGCCATATCAATTCGGATTTCATTTTCTTTGAGATTCTCATGATGTTGGTCCAGTCCTGTACAACTTTTGTGGAAACTGCAATGCTACTCACCACTTCACCTCTCAGCTTCGCTTGCATGACGAGTGGGCCTTTACATTTGAATGTTTTCAGTTCACTCTCGTCTAGTGAATGCCTATAACGTCGACCTGTTCTCGATTTAGGCTGAAATGCACGCGTTCAATTATGGGCTGCTGGGAAATTTAAATGATACTTGCCTTGCTCGTGACAGTGGTTGTTTTGGAAGAGCACACGCTTCCGGCAGTAATTACGCCTTCACTTATCTTCTTCCTTGTTTCTTAAAATGCTTGTTTAGTCCACAAAATTATCAGGTGTTCAGATAAGGTTGAGATACTCTGGACCTCAACCAATTTCTGAACTTTTTCTTTTGTACCTTTAAAGGTAGCACTCGTGGAAATTTTCACTTCATGATAGCATGCCGGCCGGCCCGCTCGGAAGGGTGGGTTGGTGATAATAGGGAGTGATAAAGGATAAAAGCACTAGCCGGGCGGAAAAGGTGACAAGCACGGACGGTCGAGTGGATAAAGCAGCGACTTCTCAAGCCTTCATAAACAGCGGACAGGTTGGTTCAAGTCTCGCCCGATGATAAAAGCTAGCACTACGAACGGGTGGTAAAAACCTTACAGAAAGCCAACTTTTCCTATTTCTGATGAGAATCTGCAGGCTTGCTTGACCTTATGCCCCGATGAATCATTATGGTTCCAAAGTGAATCCAGAGTCCTTTTGTACGAGGCACTGCGCAACCAAAGGACAATATGCCACAGATTTTCACGCTGTGGATGGCCAGTCGATGGGTAATCCTGCCATGAGCCCTCGATTTAGGGGAGTAGTGCCTGCACTCACTCTATTTAGAACAATTCCAGCCAAACGGAGGCTCATGACCGGCCGGACCCCAACCCAGAAGTTGTCCGTCTGGTAATGGTAGAGCGGGCCGGCCGAATGAAGTATCTGAGTAGTTGGCAAGCTCGTCTGCGAGGTTGCCCAATACAGCTCGTCGAATGTACCACACAACTTCAGAGCACGAACTCGCATAGAAACCTTAACAGTGTCATAGATGACCTTCTAGAATCTTTCGTTTCCGTGTCTTCATTCTGCACATATAGATCATACATGCGAGAAAAACAGCAATGATTACGAGAAAGATCACTACAACGGTAACCACACTGAAAATTTATGAAGCAGATTGCTAGATTCTTAGCGGTGCCTGAAATATGTAAGATACCTCGAGCCACTTTGCGGCACTCTTTGAGAATGTTCCCCGTTAAGGAAGAACCTGAATCAGAGTTTGATCAGCACGGTATTAGAGTAGTGCTTTGGTAAATGATGCATTATCATACTCGGGGATGCTGTTTGAAACTGAACCGACGCTTGCGTGTGAGCGCGTGGACGATTTACGAGTAGATGGAGGATTTGCTGACGAAAGTGAAGAAATAACTGAAACGGTTTCGGAGAGTCTTTATTAGCTCTATGCAGTCACCCTAGGTGAAGACTAATACTGACATTTGCCATTTAAAGGGGGACGGCCATGAGACATAGGTCAAACCATTCAATTCAGGGGCAGACTAGCAAATGAGGCATATGCTAGCCGATCGCTGTTTTCTATGTCGAATTGACTGATAAGGCAAAACAATATCTCGGACACTTGATGCAGCCGGCCCGCTCTACTTATAGCTGCGGCTGGCGTCCGGTCCATAAGTGCATACCGGTCGGGCTGCAGACCATCACCGCCCGGTGGCTCTGCCACAGCTGCGGTTGGCCGGGAGAGAATTCATGGCTGTCCGACCCGCTAGACCATGATAGCATTCCGGCCGGTCCAATCGAAGGGTTGTTTGGTGAGAGGAAAGTGATAAAGGATGAGGGCACTAGATTAGCGGAATAAATTCGTATTGATCGCACTGGGAAAAGAAATACTTGGTGGATTAAATCGTAAATTTGGAAAATCGTGAAATACTTTCAGGCCTCTGAGAACGACGTAAAGTCGTAATCTCGATTAGTGAACGTGCTCAATCAACAATCTTTGTGAAACAGCATTGAAAATCATTATAGAGGAAAAGTGGCTGAAGATATGATAGTACCGTATTATCTGACTAGTGCTGTAGGCGTACGTATCTTTCGAAAAATGTGTGTTCGATGCGAAATCGATGCCATATTCGTAACCAACAATGGAAATAGCCTCCCCTCCCTACTCCGTTGCGGAGCTCGACCAGATTTTGAGGAAGATAATTTCCATGTACTCCCTCCATAGAACCTGGGCACATTGTCGTGATAATATTTGTTTTGCTTTTGTGCCTCACAGGTTGATATTTGAGCTCCCACAACGGAATCCCATAACGAATGGCAGAAATGACCACTTGGCGGTCACTAGTGACCTCATGCCTTTTCTATCATTGTGTGAGCTATAAGATTGCCAAGACTATTTATGTTCGGCAAGTGACACCAGCAGAGCCAGTAGTCCACATACGCTCACCAATAACGGATCTGTTCATAGCACCGAAGCGGAAGACCATCTTTGCTAAATATGTGGGAGCATGTGGTGAGAGTCGTTTTCGGCTACGGATCTCACTGTGCTCTGACTAACACGAGTCGAACGCACTGGGAGAGGAGGCGTTAGATAGGGTAACTCGTAAATTAATAACATGTTGAACCGCTTTCAGGCCTCTGAGTAAGACGAGACGACGTGTACGTGAAGACGTGTAGTCGAAACGTAAGGTCAATAAAAATGTGCTCAAATATCAACCTGTGAGGCACAGAAGCAAAACAAATATTATCAGGAAGATGATTAGCTTCTGCGGTTCGAATACCGTGGAAGGTGAAGGCCTATATCGTTTTCATTGGAGCGTTGCCCGTTACAATATATCGCGAGGACGGCAGTGTAACTGAGTGAAGCGTTTTATTCTCACCGTGTTCATTTCAGTAAATTCTTTAATGGACACTCGCTAAAGAACAAAAAACATGAATTCCGCTCACAATTATTGGCAATTACAACGGTGTCAAAAGCTGATTTCAGTATGAGCAGATTTATTGGCTTTGAATGTGGAGGCGAAGAGGTTAGGCAAATAGAAACATAATTTAAAGCGCAGTTCTTGAACAATTCAGTCTCAAAAGCTTATAAGTGATTTCCTTAAAAAATGGCATGATCGTGAAAGTACGTATGAGAAAGGGATGGAATGAATAAAGTCATATATGTCATCTTCTACTGGAGAATTGTGAATTGAAAGGGCTTTTCGAGGATAACGAAGTGCTATCGACTTCTCGACTCCTTGTGATAGCATTCCTTCTCCTTATCGGCGGTAGTGTACTGTGGGCAGCAACTTAGTAGGAGTTCTAACGGACATGCATCACACTGTTTGCATCCTCGTACTGACTTAGTCACATCCGCGAGAAGCGATGTGTGAGGATCTCTATAGAAAACCTGGAATCCGTATGTGTAAATCTTTGTTCCTGCTATGCAAAATCCACACATGGAGTTCATAGTTTGTAGGAAATAACATTGCCCAGAGCGATAACGTGAGCTTAACATACCTTTACCACTGGCAAATCCTTGATTTTTCTTAGCTCGAAAATAAGAAGCGAACTATAAGGTGGATATCCATCACCTATGGCAGCCTCACGAATTCCAAGTGATTCCATGAATGCTTGGATGAGCCAATCTTGCTGGAAAGTGTAGGAACACTTGGAGTGGGTCCAGTGTTCCTTGTACATTTGTCAACTAAACCTCATTCAGAATCCTGCTATATCGAATTTAGTGCAGATAAGTAATAGAGTTTCATATTCGGAAATATTTTTCAATTTTTCAAATATATGAATTTTTGAGTTTTTGGGAGAGGTCTGAGCCATCGACGCTTTGAATATTCGAATGTTGGAATATTTGTTGGAATAACATCCCATTTGGTAAGAAAATTTTGAAGCGTTGCATGTAGGCGAACAGTGAGATATGTTTCCTACCAATAGTGGGCATGAAACATTTCGGGTAGCAAGTTTCGGAAAATTTTTCACAAGTTCCTCATGACGGGAGAATTGTTCAAACGACCATGAGTTGGATGCGTCAGCAATACAAAAAAAAAACCACTACTTGTTACCTCGCCCCTCATCATTACTGCTTATACATTGCATTCGTGTGCTAAAGCCAACTTTACGACAAAATTTCTACAACGAGATTTTAGATGTTTGGGCAGGAGGGAAAATAAGAGGATCTCTAATTTTCACGTTGAATTCTATGATTAGCGGTTATGTATTTAAAAACAGTTTTAGCGAAGCAGCTGCTGGAAATCGGCTGAATATAAAACAACGCTGACAAGATAAGCACAGATTTCTGGGAAAAAATAGTGCAATAGATCTTCGAACACTCAAAGATTTGAATACTGTGGTACCATTGGATTTTCGAATTTTCCAGAGCCCCCCCCCCACCCCAAATTTTCAAATATTCGACAATTCGAATAAATATTCGAATTTATATCGAATCTTTCGAAACTGTAATGGGTGATCTATGTTTAATTCTGGAACTATTGCTAGTTTTCGCTTCGTGCATTATCATTATACGAAAACTAAGCTGTATTATAAGTTCTCTCCAGCACTCATTAGTAAGGTAAAGGGAACTAACGCTTGCAAAGTGGACTTTTAAACAAATGCACACACAATCTCGGTACAAGGTAAAAAAATCTAAAGACGCAGGTGAAGAGATATACAGTGGTGGTCAAATATTTGTGCGTAAGAGGAAACCCACCACCTGGACGACATACCATTTTCATGGCGAAATTTAGTATATTACTTCCCGAAAAGATAGACGGATTTCGTGTGCGGTTTCCTAGCGCAGTAGAATCGTGGTGGGACCCAAACGAGAGATGCTGCCAGAACAGGCTTCATGTGAGACAATCCAGTAGGTCCCACCGCGATTCTACATATGGGTACGAAGTCCGCCCATAATTTCGAAGAGGGCGGTAAATCAGCCGGGCGTTGAGGTTGTTCGGTTTTGCTGATGTTTTGCATATGTTTTCCAGTGTTTGTCTTTACGCCTTATGCTCATTCCGAAATGTCTGGATTACATCAATATCGGCAACGTCTGACAACCACACCAACCAGCTGGTCTTCGGCGCTGCTTAGAGGTTGCAACGCGGCAGACCAGATGGGTGATCTTCTTTGGTGCAAACATGATTGACCAGCATATTGCCCAGAACGAAAGATTGAAAAGGAACCAACCGTCGAATACGCAACGAATTTTCTCTTTTCGAGGCTTCCATTTGCGACAAACTGCTCCCAATTGGATTTCAAAGTGTAGAGGGTACTATTGAGCAGGAGACCAGATTTTACACGCAGAATATCCGGATCGTGATATTCGCCCACTCCGAGGATGAAATTCTCCACCTGAGTCATGTATTCTGTATTAGTAGCAATAGCAAAGGTTAACAACCCTAGTTCTGCCAACCTTTATGAAATCGTCAATGATTTCGTTCGCGTGGTCCTCAAACCATTTCGGCACTGGTAAGCCATTGTAGTACTGAAATGTGGATAAGATACACACATGGATACACATGTAGATTATTTAACTCACCTCATTAATCAATGAATCAACAAGTTCAAAGCTTTTTCCGGTTGGGAACAATTTGCTTTTCTTATTCAACTGGAGGCATTCATAGATCATACCTTCAAATTCAGTGAACTGGAAATAGTTCCTGATTTTTCAAGATGACATTTTGGCAAAGTGCCAGTTGCTCACATTTGCATAGCTCTTCTTCGGCGGCCTCCCACATTTGGCAACAATGCGTTTCACCTCTGCATCACAATCGATAGTTCCACCCAGTAACTGAAAAGACGTTGCGTTTTACTGTGAATATGACTGCTAGAGGCGTTCATAGTGGTAACATACAGGATCCTTCCCCTCTTGACTATATATGGGAACTGCTGATGTCGTAGGTCGGCCATAGACACTGAACATGGCGCTAGCAACAAGTGATGCACTCATTAGGCAGCGATTATTGCCTTTACTGCGGAAGTATACCTGGGAATGTAGTTCGCGTATCAAGATTGTTAATCTCTGACGAAGAAAACCTATTGCAACCATAGGGGTATCAAAAAGTTTCCGGCCTAAACTACTCCCAAGAGGCCTAGAGCAACGAAATTTTATTATGATCGAATATAGAACCTTGCAACACTAATACACTTTTCACATTTCGATTTCAGGTTTTTTCAACAATTGCGCCATAAGAAAGCCCAAGGTCTTTCAGTGAATTCCATGTTCTCTTGTCATGAAACCTGGACATTTCTGAATTATATCTTCAATATGTTTTCCGCCGTACATGTTGTTATGAGAACACCTTTATTGGCCGACGTCTCGACAATACGTCGTTTCCAAGACCTGAAAGTGGATCAATTACCTCGAATCTGCGCTCTGATCCCCTCCTCCGATCTGCACATTCGACTCATTTCAGCTAGACAACGATGAGCACCTACTGTGAAGAGAAAAATTACCCGGTGTTCCACCAATATGCGGGGTGTTGAACCGCACACGCAATTGTCACCAGCAGACGATTGAGAATTGCTCAACGGTTGTGCATGAGCTGATTGGCGAAAGCCTTAGATATCACACAGTGATATGAACGGCATCAGCTCACTGATTGTCTTTCATGAATTCCGCAATTGAAATCCTTCCGTTCTGGAGTACCATATTCTCGACAGCTGCCACATTCCGTACTGAGGTCATATTTGCTGGTCCACCACACCTCTTCTCATCAGTGGTCGATTGCCTCTCCCTTTGGAATTCGGCGGTCCAAAATTTCACGTGACTATAAGAGATGGCTTCATCCTCCTCATAAACATTTCGCAGACGGATGTGGAAATCGTTCGATGGAAATCCCTCACTAAACAAGAATTCGACGACTGCTTTCTGCTTGAAGCGCACTCCTTGGACATTCACCATATCTGGACTAGAAAAATTGTCCTAGTTTTTGATCGCGTTAATCGGAGGACTTGAAACGTGGCACGCTAATTCAAACGTTTTGGGCTACACGACCGCACCCAAAGTTCTGAGAACAAAGAATGAGAGCATGTTAAGGCCGAAAACTTTTTGATACCCTTGTATGTATTCATACGTGTACTTATAGTGCGCCGAAATAAAAGGGTCCACTCACTCACCTGAGATGGTAAAACTGGTTTTCGAAGAAATCCATTGTTAACGTAACGATCCCGTAAAAAAGTACCAAGACGATAGGAGTTCTCAATTCCCCTCTAAATTTTGCACTTTGCAGAGAACGCTTTGAAAAATTCCATGATCCAGCAATTCACTCACGTCAGACAACTCTCCTAGTCCATTAGGAAATGAGCTGAGATAGGTCTTGTTAGAAAGCCTATCAGTGGGTGCCCGATCACCATGGCGAAATATCTGGAACCAGTATAATTTGATTGGATTAGTTTAGCCTTTTGCAGTTCTTTTATGAGTGGAGGTGATGTTTAGAGATTCCTGTAGAGACCCACGTCTCTACTCGTGATCTATTTTGTCCATTTTGTCCCATGTTATGACTAATATTGTAGCTTAGTTTCGTTAGCAGCTTGCTGATCTGTGCTAGGAATAAGAAACATAGCTTTATCAAAAGACGATCAGCAACGAGCTCGATTCCGCCCTCACCTACAGTATAAAAGGAGTGAGCTTGATCACATTGTGCTTTTTTGCCCATTCCTCATGCTTTGTGCTACTGGTTAACGTTAGAATAAATTGTCTTTCTCAAGGTGTTCGAGATCAAGTTCCGCTTGGCGATATATGGTGCATCGGCCTCAAAAGTCAGGATGAAAAAGGTGGCTGAAGATAATGACATGCGCATGCATAAATTCAGAATAGAATACTTCTATTGTCTCATTTCATCTTCAATCTAACGGATGAACGGATTAAGAGGATGTCAGGATTCTCTTATCGAAAGCGCATGGTACCCATATAATCTAGGGGTCTCATGCACCGTTGAGATAACCCAGGGTCAACTTGTCAACACCACACAAATTTACATATGGTTAGCACGTGTGTCAACGCGTTCACCCTGGGTAATCTCAACGACGCATCCAAACGTGGGAAGACTACAGTTGACCTACGCTAACGATAGAGTAGGCCTATGTAAATAATAGCCGTCACATCGAGGGTAATATGTGCACTAATTTAGAAAAAAAAAGGAAAATTGTGAAAAGACAGGTAAACAGAAGAGAAACTCACCGCTATCACAGAAATTAATTTCTCCTTATCATCAGCAAGTGCTATTGGCCCAAACAAGAGCAAAATATACAGCGGCGTCATAGGTTAAATAAAATTATTGACTCATATAAAGCTGCAATGGAATTTACTGCCTTGTCTGTGCCTTTAGGAAGAGAATAAAGGCGAAAATTGTAAAAAAGAGAGTAGAAAGGGAATAGAAGACGCAAAAATAAATAAAATCGTTGTCATCCATGGAAAAAACCAAATGGATATCCTGGTATGATAGCAACTGGCAATTGAAACGTGGCGATCATTGGACGATCAATCAATTAGGCGTTACACCTACACCTGGCCTGGCGGTCAATCAGCGAAACCACCCGGATTCGATCAGCTGCGACGGAAAAAGCCGGGTTTGTCCTACAGGAGGTTGTTAGGAGTACAGTAACGTTTACTAAAGCAATGCTATGCTTACAGGGTAGAACTCAGCTCAAATTTGAAGTAGAGATGGAATTTTGAATGGATGGCTAGCAAATTTTCGGAACATCCCTAATTCGATTCTAGCGAGAAGGCAAGTCGAGAATTTAAATGAATCAAGCAGCTGGTAGCAGTGGCGAACGCAGGGCGGGGGAGAGGGGGACTTCCCGATGTGGTTTGCCAAATTCTCAAAATTACTTTAGAAAATAATTGAAAGTTTTGAATCAGTCTATGTTCCGCTGCTCATTATTATCATAATTTTTTGAGATAATATTTTCGAATTATTTATTAGTTGTCATCCGGGTCCGCAACGTGGCAAACACCCCTCCTTTCTTTCCATGTCAGGTAACTTCCCATAGGAAGGGAAGTATCCCAGTACTGGAAGCAAGAAAGGATAGAGGTAGTCAGAGATAAGAAATAGGAAATTTCCAAGAAGATAAAAGATTGAGATAGTGAAAAAATGGATCGAGAGGACAAATGAAGAAAAGTGGAGAAAATGGAGAAAGTGTGGGAGGAAAAAGAGGAGCGCGGGGTTAGTGCATAGAAAAAAATTGGTGGAAATCACAGTGTGGCAAACAAAAAGTGGATATGGAGTGAGGAAAGGAAGAAAGAGATGACAAGCAATCGAAAAAACTTTTTTAAAACTGGACATTGATATCCAGAAGACGTCGGATAAGTTCAAGAGATAAGCTGTTGCGAGAAAAGAAGAATGGCCATGATCGGATGGAAATCCATAAAAACCAAGAATCGCCCTGAACTTGGTCATTATAAAAAAGAGTGGAACATACTGCGTTTAATCTACATCAAACCATCTCATTATATCTGTGATTTTCTTTTTTTTTTTCTTTAAGGGCTTATGGTTTTTTGGCCATCAGTAAGCGAAAATTCATGTTTTCCAGTGACTGCTTCGGAATTTTTACAATGCTATGATGGTTGGTGTAGAATTAAAAATAAATTGGAAGTGGAGAGGGGAGCCGGTAGGGGGTGGCAGCGTTGAAAAATGGGCTCCCAGTCTCAAGACACCGGATTTTCATACATTTTATAAAGGAAATCTGGGAAAATTGCCGACCCATGATCGCTGGGCAACCGCACAGACCTACCCCCGCGCTCGTTTATGAATGATATGTAGCTCAGAGGAAAAGCTTTAAAAACTTTCTCTATGCATATATTGTGGCCGAGCCACCCTGGCTTGACGTCAGAATACATTTGCTGAAGTCCATAAACTGCACGTTTCTGGTATTCCCGAGGCGTTTTCTCAGTTTTTCAAAGAAATTTTTTTGGACACTATACAGGAAGTAGACAATGTACAAGAACGAATGGTTGTGGAAGAAATTCTGCATTGCTGAGAAGTCACTATTCCAACGAAAATGAATCGCAGAATGCACAAAGGACAGTGATTCTGTTGGAGAATCTCTTCAGATGTTGCTGTTGTTTAATAATTCAGCAGCTGCCGATAACAAAGGTGACGACGACTTTCTGATGACGTGCCCAGGAGATGGAGTTCCACTTTGAATAGCAATAAGAAGCCCAAGTATGTATTGGTTGAATTGCAGCTCATTAAGGCAACAGATTAAGACAGAAAGGAAGGAAATGCAGTTGTCGAATACCAACTGATATTATGAAACACGCAAGTATTGAGAGCAATTTGAACACTGAATATTTGATTACGTCGAACTGATTCTCGTCCACTGCGGGTGAAATTTGCATTGATGGCATTCCTATCTATCTTGGGCAAATTGCGTCCACGTTTTTCCAGTTTGCTTCCACAGAGAGTCTATCCATCGCAGAGGTGGTCTCCCAGTTGATCGTTTCGTTCTACATGAATACCAATGCAAAATGCGCAGTGTCCAGCAATGTTCCTTCATACTGGCGACATGTCCCGTTCACGCTTTTTTCCTCTTGCAGAGCAAATTGGCAATATCGTGGAGTTCAGTAGTTTCTCTTGTTCAACATCTGTGCTTCCACTGCCTTTACTTGTAAACTTCGTCGTTCCGCATTTGTCAAGTTCTAATTGGCGCATCCGTGAAGTGATGAGAGGCAACATGCTGTGGTGGAAAAAGCCACTGCTATGTAGGGACATCAAAAAGCTTCCGGCCTAAGCCCCAAACAGATCAGCAGTCGCGGTGAAATGTTGAAGCTAATAAATTTGGATTCATAAAAGTTCAATGCTCTTTTCGTCTCGCCATTTTATTTAAATAACCCAATTTTACAAGGATTTTTGTTACACAAGCGTATCAGACCTACTAGACCCTTTCTTGTTTTTTATCTGGTTTTGCTGAAAGATTTCAAGTTATCCATGACAAACATTACCAGTTCTGATGAAATCAGAACGAATTTTAGTCGAATAGTTCACAGGGGCATACGTACAGATACACGAGAACGGTGAGGGCTGAACAGTTACAAGTCTATCGCCAAATCATACCGAAAACTCAAGGTTCTAATAGTGCACAATTCGCATCCAGAATAAATTTTCACTGCACTGCACCTTACCACTATTTCAATAAGGGAAGAAAAAACGTGAACAAAAATCAGATACTGCTCAAATCTCTGTCAATGAATCTAAACATACTGTAGAGGTACGAATAAGAGAGTTGCAATGTGAGACTGAAACTATGAAGAAATAAAAGGGATGAAGGCAAACATGGAGAAGTGAACCCTTGAGCAACGATAATAAAATCAGATCATCAACAAAACAATCAAAATTCACAACATTACAACCTACATATTTTAGCACCGCCTGTATTTTTCGTCAACGCTAAAGGCGGCGTCTCATCTCAGGAAGTTGCTGAGTTGTTGAGTTTTTATTTGCATAGATAGAATCTCTGTTAGACTACTGGTAAACATCGAACGCCCTTGACACGTCGGGAATTTTCACTTCTATAATAGAAGTTTTTTTTGGCAAGCGGAGGTTGAGCGCTGGCGGTACGACCTGTGTGCCAGAATCAGTACCTCTCGAAATCCCTGCAATTGAGTTAAGGCACAAGTAATAAGAAGCATTTTCAATATATCAAAAATGCTGTACGGAATAATGACTCATGTAGCTGCGAAGGAACTCGAATCGCAATCACGAACCCAGGTGCCTTGCTTGTGCTTGCATAGTGACGACGTGCCGGATTATACCGGTCCGGTCACTTGCAAAAGCACGCATGACGTCCACGTGGCGGGCACACGATTGTCTATAGGAGTGCGACCAAACGCTGAAATGAGCAGCCCATTTCCATTCCTTTCTTGCATGTTTCGCCCTCATCTCCATTTAGTATGACTCCTAGACCTCCAAAAACTCGAAATCCGAGAAAATTTGAAAATGTAAGGCGGTGAGAGCTATGCAATATTCACATGGTAAGCATTTATTTTCACGCCTCACATAAGTGAGATTCTAATATATATGTTCCAAGATCTAACCCGAGATTAGCATGGGAACCAAGCAGTCATGGCGGTATTTATGTACCAGGTTCGAGGACCAGGGGAGCAACACGGACGCACCGGGGCTCGCTACTGGTCAGGGAGTCCCATCAATGCCGGCTACTCGTCCACGTCGCCTTCCCGGTGCTACTCACCGTGATCCTCCTTTTCGCCATTGTCGTTCCGCTAATAAGAATAAAGTAGTATTTGCTGACGTCTTAGTACACTCTGAATACACATGGGACACTTATGCTGTGAGGCCTCAGAGGCAATGTCATACTCGTAACCATAAAGAAGGGTGCCGGTTACAATGCTGTGACAACAACTTTTCAAGTGAAAGTGAGAATTCCAACCTGGGATTGGTGTCCATCTATCAAACCAGAAATAGAGACAACATGAAGGAACAGAGAGGAAAAACAGTGAGGCGCAGAATTAAGGGAGAAACTAATCAACAAAAAAAAACGATGATGCATCCTGACAGTATAGAATCACAAGAACATCTTTATTGCATGAGCGCTTTCCATAGAAAAAAAAACCAGCAAAAACAGGAACGAAATGCTAGTCGGACATATGGATGGACAGCTTTGAAAGCACCACATAGTGTATTCCAATTTGGGCAGTAGCTATCCATGACTGATAGATGACGTCGACAGAGTATTCCAATTCGGGCAGTAGCTATCCATGACGAAAAAAAAAACCAGCAAAAACAGGAACGAAATGCTAGTCGGACATATGGATGGACAGCTTTGAAAGCACCACATAGTGTATTCCAATTTGGGCAGTAGCTATCCATGACTGATAGATGACGTCGACCGGAAATCACAAATTCATTTGACAGCGCCAAGCCTATGTGGACTAAAAAATTACACAGAATAGTGCAACACATCCGCTGCAGCGCTGTAGAGTTCTGCCTTTCTACGACCAATTCCACTGCTTTTTATTGCAGTTGTCGCGTTTTTGCTGACGCACGGAACCATGAATTTTCTCGTTATCTGAGGATTGGCTCCATTCTGTGGTCCACTCAGTCGTCTAGGGAGAAAATTGATAAGATTTCTCTTTCTCTGCTACTTTTCCTTTTTTTCACCTCCTAAAGTTGACGGTTTCTGATCTAGTGGTCACACGCTTAATGTATCCATGAACGTTGAATATTCACGTCTGCATGGGAAATTTTGGAATAGAAGTGTGAATTGCCCTGTATCGATCCCATTCCAAAATCTACAATTAAAAACTTGCTTTGCATGGGAAGCGATAGAATATTCACGATTGATTGTGGGTGATGTGTTCTACTGTGGTTGAGACAGACGATCGAAGAACAGCTCTGTTCGGGTACCTGTGGCAGGAAGACCAAAACTTGAACTACACAGTGGGGAGTTCTCCTCTATATATACCGATACGGAGAATATAAGATTAAAACAACAAATATCATTTGTAATGTCTCTTAACTGATGAGTGGTTCGTCACATCATAGCGGGACTTCGGCTATAACAGGTGTGTATTACCATGCTCATTAGGGTCATCCAGCTTTTCTAATAGAAGTGGAGGAAGGTATAAAAGAGTTGTTCAACGAACGCTTCAACGCAGCTCAACGCATAGCAGGCAGAAATTCGGGAAAATAAGAGCGATGGAGGACCTGTTCGCCATGAATGATAGGAAAATATAATAATGAAAAAAATAATGGAGGATCGAGAAATAAGGAGACAAATACGGAGGGAATAGGGATAAATACGAGAGATGAGTTAAGAGAAGTGTTACGGCTGATCGCTCGATTCTTTTGACCATATAAGTCCTCTGCCTCTTAGATTACTCACTCACTCTGTAACTGCCAACCTTAAGAGGGGTAAGACCCACAGCCTCCTTGTCGCTAGTGCTCTGCAGACTCAATAAGCTTTATGTGTATAGGTTAGCCACATTGTTTGACTTGTAACCATTCATCATCGTCTTTCGTTACGATGTGTCGCTATTTTACTGTTTGCTTGTGATGATGTTGTATTGTGCTTGAAAGTCTGATGAAGGCATTATATGCCCAAAGCTCAGCAGTATAAAAGAAAGAAATAAGAGCAGAGCCTTCACGTAAGAAAGATAATTAACTGGAAAATATAATAGATTAGAAGGAATAGTTGCCAAGTGAAAAAATTCACAATGTGCACTGATTCTCTTGAAAAACTGACAATAATGCATGAATTGACTGGAACGTGGAACGCTTCATTGTTGCAATACAGCCGAATCTATTGAACGTCCGAAATATGACGCTTCGTTGAATAATTAGGACGAGTTTTTCATTCGGCGAATCTTTATTGACCTAAGATTTCATAGAAGCACTTGGAATGCTCGAGACTATGACTGCATATCCCTTGTGCTGAAAAAGTAGCACCGTTTTAGTCTACAGAAACCTGAAAATTTTCATTGTTAAAAGATTTATTTTCCGCATTAGTGCTAACAGCATGCAAGCAATCGAGTCGATAATATATAGTCCAAAAAGCATCCAGGAAAAACAAATGACCAACTAATTATATATACAGCTGTGTAGCAGTGGGGGACGCAGGTAGGGGAATTTTTATTTATTTTGATTCGAAGATTTTTGTTTATTTTGTAAAGTAGTATTGCCCCCCCCCCCCCC
>JARK01001345.1:406835-418363 GCA_000688135.1 Ancylostoma ceylanicum
CCCCCCCCCCCCCATTCGCCACTGCGCGACCACGCTGGTTTCGATACCTATCGATTGCTGGCGGTGCGCCGCTGACGTCATCGCTGCCGCCATATCGCCAACCAATCGATACGCACCAAAACCACAGTCGTCATAGGCGCAGCGAGCAAAACACTATACTCCTCGATCCGCGAACCATTTTTGCAGCAATATACAGTGGACTAGAGTCTAATCAACTAGACTTCGTCTTCCCACGCAGCTCAGCGACAATTTCGTGGATCTCCCGGCCTTTTGTCTCGGGTAGGTAAAAATATAGGATAAATATGCTAATTGTCGACGGAATACTGTACAGAATGAGGAACGCATAGGTGCCGACTACTGAATAGAGCGGAAGAATCGAAAAAGTGAGGATGACGACGATGATGGTGTTCAGCGAGTAGCAAGTGGACTGCGTGATGCTGCGGTATTTCTGCGGTACCAGTTCGGATGAGATGAACCAGGAGATGGGGCCGACGCCGCTGCTGAAAAGGGGGACGAATCCAAAGACTGTTTCGAAATTCATGCGGAATCCAACAACCACTTCAAATACATGTTTTCAAGCAGTATATTTTCAGGGTTTTCATTCGAAATTAGCTCTCTCATCCGGTTCTTATTCGATTCTACATACAGGGAACTGCAAACGGTCGGGCCAGTGCTGCGGCGCAGAGTGACACTCTGGCTGTCTGCGCACTCCTCGACCGATAATGCTTTGATCATGCTCTCTAATACTCTGTGCAACGCTAGCGCACCGCGGCGCCGCTCCGTATCCAACTGGCCGTTTGCAGTTCCCTGTCAGTGTACATGCAACCCACCCATAGACGAAAGCGTACGAGACGAGCAGCACAAGACAGCCGTACTTGAACCCATCCACAAGTGGGCTGAGTTCAGCACAGATCACGTACAGGACCAGCAGTATATTGTCCACAATAGTGAATGAGAGAAGAATAGTTCGCCGTCCGAGCCTGGAAGTTGTTAAAAAGTGAAATAAGTACATAGAAAGCAAAGCAAAAGACGAATTTGAGCCTTTTTTCCTTTTACATCATTCAAAGAATACTAAAACCAGCAATCAAGGAGTTGCTAGCTTCAAATTGTTTTCTTTAACTCTGGAAACTTGAAAAGCGTGCTATGGATGAGGTTGAAAGATGTAAATCCCACGATTAAAACATGCGTGCTCATGCGAAACACGGTTTTTCAATCAATAGCAAATAAAAGCCTTGTATGAGTATATTTTCATCCGTTTATTTTTATTATTATTTCTTAAAATAATTTTTGTTAGTTGTTTATTATTGTAATTAATATTTTTATTGATTTTATTTTCCATTCGGGTCCACAAAACGGCGCAGACTCCAATTTTTTCCCCAACCCCCCCCCCCTCTCCTCCCGCCGGCTGCGTGACAAGAGATACGCTGCCGCGGTGTGATTGGTCGAATCCTGTGCGCGTCGCGGTTGCAGCATCCAAAGGTACGAGCACCGTTGGGGAGGAATGGAGTAGTTTTCTGGCATCGAATGGGACAAATGAATGCTAACGGAGCAAAATAACTTTAATGAGGAGGCCGTCGATGTCATTGAATGCGTCGAAATGGATGAAGTAACGTGTATTCAAAGAGCGTACGCACGCGGCGCGGTCGCGTTGCGGCGTAGTCTTGACCGCCTCCCCCTCGCGCCCACTTTTTTTGCGTCCGCCACTGGCATGCATGAGTTCTGCATGGGTATGCATGGGTTTTACATGGATTTAATTATGGCTGGTATAGAATTCTTGATTCAAAAAGTCATGTTTTGCATGAGCATGCATGTCTTAATCGCGAAATTCCTAGGTTTCATTAACATGTTTTTCAGGTTTCCTGAAAAAAAAAGCAGATGTAATTGTCACTTCATGTATTTTCTTCGGCTGCATTAAAAAAAATGAGATTTCAAAGTAGAAAAATTCTCCACGCCATGCTAAAGAATTGGTTAAAAGACCGAGTGAGTTCCACGTGAAATTTCGTCAATTAAACCTGTGTAACAGATGTGAATGTAAGTTTTCTCAGTAAAAACATTGATTTGAAAAAAAAAAATTGCGCGAAATGTAAATTTCCGGTTTCTTCTCTAAAATAAGTCGTTGTTGTGGGTGGACCCACTCGTTGCGTGCATATTTCCCACAAAGTTAGTTTGAACATTGGGCATGGGACGGGTTTTGCTTCCGGAGTAATGTATGCATAGATGTTAAAAAATCTGATTTGTCACAGTAGAAACTATTTTCTGTTGTGGATGAGTCACTAATGATCTTTTATTGATCGGATAACTTTACAAAATTATTCGTGCTTGGAATGAGAGGATGGGCGGAGCTTACCCCTCACCACATTGCGTTTGATATGAAGATTTTCTGGAACAAACCTTTCAATCCACGTAGATCCAGCTATCGTGCCGAGCACGTAGCCTAGTGTCATAGCTGTGCTGCTCCACGATGCTACTGCTTCGTCGAGTTGGATCTGCTCCAGGAAATACGTTGACGACAGCAACATCGACCACAGAGCTACTGTATTCTGAAAAGAAAACAATCTGTGCTCTCTCAAAATGCACACTGCCTCTCTGGCTCATACCTGTAAGGCAGAGATGCTGAGTATGACAGCTCTTCTGAGGTGAGGTTCAGTGAAGATTTCCTTGATGGATTTCCATGATGCGACCGCTTCACTCTCGTCCTCTGCTTCCTAGAATAAATGAATAAACAAATAAAAACTCTAAATGAACTATTATATTCACAAAGAGGTATACGGAGCAGTACCATAACAATCTCCTTGAGCACCGTATCCACGTCAGAATCCGATCCATGGTAGAAGCGCACTGAGCGCTCAGCTGCCGGCCGGTTTGACCGAGCGATGAGGAGGAATTTCGGAGTTTCAGGCAAGAAGAACAATGCGATGAAAAAGAAGGTGCCTAAAGAAAGTTACATCATCAATGGTCAACTGTTCAAAGGATTCTTATTTACAACCGTTTTCAGATCGATAAATATAGTAAATATAATAATAAAGCATTCATAGGCAAAGTCTTAGATGTATGCATTGCCTATTACTCACTGAAATCCTCAAACGATTTTAATTTAAAGCCGAACATTTTCTGAAAACTTATAAGAAACTCCTCAAATCCAAAAGAAATTTAAATCCAAGCAGGTTGAGAGATTAGGGCTTTGAAGAGAAGTTTTGCTTCGGACTAAAAGTTCTCGATCAATCCCCTGAGAAGCGTGAGAACGTACAAAATGGGACAGCGAACGTCATCAGTGCCACCAAATCGTCTCCGAGAAGTTGTCGCGTTCCAAGCATCATCCCGAAAAGACACATGGACGAGTAACTGATCTCGCTGAGAAATGTCATCATGCCTCGTTTTTCAGTCGGAGAACATTCCTGGAAGAGAACCTCCTACGGATAAAGGCATTGTCTCGCCCCGGAAAAAATCGATTCTGGGATTTTAAATAATAATAGAAGAATCTCCAGGCGACGCTGATTACAATGGTATACATATTTCCGTGCCAAAGTGCCTGAAAACCCCTTTTTGAACCCCTTCTTCTTAGAGAGTTCGATTTTGCCTTGCGACAGCTACCACAAGGAGTTGCAGCGTTGCGGCATGACGTAGCAGCCGTGATATCGATTACTGGTGCATGCCGGAAGTGCAACTCCTCATGGTAGTTGTCGCAACGGGCAGCTGGAACTCTCCCAAAACAAGAAGATCAAAAAGTTGTATTCTGGAACGATTGTAAGGGAATATGTATACCATTGCAATCAGCGTAGCCTGAAGATTCTTTCAATGTTAAAATCTCAAAATCGATTCTCAAAGGGGCTACTGCCAGTGAAGGAGAAAAAAAGGCTTCAGCCTCTTCATTTCTCAGTCAAATAGGTAAATAGGGAATAATTAATTGATGGACCATTTTCCTCTGAACTACAGCTACATATCTTAGTTGTTTGAAAACTAAAACCCAAAGCGACATAGGCAATTAATAAGAAAGGCCAATAATCATTAGAAAAGGTCCGATATACAATATCCAGTACTATATGTACAGTGAACTCCAAACGGTCGTAGACAAGAGGCGGAACCGCGGCGCGACGTCCTTAGGCAGAGACACAGGGGCTCTGCATGGTTGCTCTGGTTGTCTGCTTCTGACAGCGAGGTGCAGCAGACAACCAGAGTACCCGCGCCGCGGTCTCACCACTTGTCTACGGCCGTTTGGAGTTCACTGTAGCTATCCAATCCTTAGACGCTGCAAATTTTCTGTCTAATAACATGTCTGCAGTAAATCAATAAAATGACAAAATCATTCACTTACCTGTAAATAGAGAATGCAAGACTGATAGGTGACTGCTTCACACATAGATGTGAGGAATCGTCCAGCGATGAGAAGCTCTGGGCGATAGAAGATGACAGCAAAGAGACGAAGCACCGCGCCAATGAGAGCCAATCCGCAGCCTATCAGGAATCCGACTGCAAGAAAAATGATGAAAAACCTGGGACTAAAAGCAGTGAAATCCTAGGTTAGAAATTAAACATTTCATGTTTCATAAGAAAGGCGTTTTTTGTTTGAAACTTCCACGATTTTTCAAAATTTTTGATAGGAATCATGGAGCATTCATTACACGGCTGTTATCAGGATATACTTAGGTGTTTTGGTGTATTTTCGAACCATGAGGGTCTTTGTCCTTCCAAAAAATTGAAACGAAGAAAGGCTGATCTATGCTCCATCTCGCAAAGCCACCACTCCCCCCTTCCAGCTCTGACTGGTGAAGCTGTGATTGGTGGATTACCCAGAACTGTGATTGGTCAACTAGTGATTTCACCCACATTTTATTTTTTTTCAAGAAACCGAGGATTAGGAAACGAACCTTTCCGTCCAAATCTGTCGTTCAGCAGTGGACTGAACCAGATACCAATGAAGAATCCGACAAACCAAATGTTTAGGATCAAGTTCCACAGCATGCTGTAGGTGGTTTCGGTCATAGTTTTATCCATTTTCTCGAAGGATTCGTTCAAAAACACCTGAATCACAAAATCCAATACTTTTCTGGACAAAGAGAAGCAACAGCAAATTCCCCAGAAAAATGATAAGCTGTGGTAGTACTGCTAAATTTTCTAGGGCTGGCGAACCGTTCAAAGCAGCATGACAGAACGACCTGCTGCTATTGTGCTGCAGCAGGTGCCTTACCTTGAACTGCTCCACTGGTGTGTTTAAGTAGGTAGTGGAGAAGCCATACTCAAAATTCGAAGCGAAAGCCAGTAATGAGAAGATAAACACTTGTCGTATACGATGTAACCACGTTCTGACACCCATAGTTCTGAAGCGTTGTATTTGAATCGAGAAATCGATAAATCGATTGGAAGGGAACAGATAGAGGAAGTGATGGAGAAGGTCAAAAGACCATTATGAATAGGACTGATTCACATCTATTAAACATAGCTAGCGTGAATTCACATGACATACAGCGTCAGAGTGTGGTGCGTTGTACCGACATGGCCGAGCTCTGTGACTGGCTGCTCGTAAGAATCGACCAATCGCAGCGCTAGGGCGCATAGCGCTTCAGTACAACTTTGCTGTTCTATTATATTTCTAACCTTATATTTCATTAGTATTTTTGTCCCATATTTACTTATTTTACTGTAGATGCATTTGAAAACTTTTCATTATTAGAATACGTACATCTTGTGTAGAAATAAATAAATAAATAAATAAATAAATAAATAGATAAATAAATAAATAAATAAATAAATATATATATAAAATAATTATCACAGAGTAGGTGAAAATATAATTTATCCCTGGTGATTCTACATCCACTTCAAAAGGGACTTTCACATTTTTCCGAGGCTTCAATGCATCCCCTACGACTACCCGGGGTAAACATGGTGACGACCCTTTGAACCCAGGTAAATATGAAGGACATCAGCACCAGGGCTGTGCGTTACTAACGTAACGAATTAACGCATTAACGCGTAACGGCCATTTTTGGCCTAACGTAATGGATTAACGAAATTCGAAATCTTTCTAACGCACAGTACTGGTCAGCACGTTTACCCTGGGTAACCTCGATGACGCATGCAGCCTCGAGAATTCCGGCAGATAGTGCATGAAATGGGAAGGAAAGGTAAGCGGAGAAGAAAAATCTATACGGAAAACGAATTTACACAAAAATTAGGCATTTCCTAAAAATCTAGCCAATCAGGATTTAGAGGAAGGGCGTGGCATCTGATCACATGCGATTGGCCAGAATATATGAACAGCTTAACAGAACAGAAAAAAGGGAGAAAACTGTCAAACCGTACAGTTCCCGCTACAAATCTGACAGTTCAACATACCTACCCTCCGACTTATACTTGTTTTCACGTCTACCACTTGCACTACTGATCCACATTCAATATGCACAGTAGCAAAACAGACCGTAAGGACTACAGTCCTGTGAGATTAGAAGAGTGCCCTTTTTGCTGGACGAGCGTTAAAATCCTGCGCCAGTGTCAACAACAAGTTTAATCTAGTACGATGGTAGCAAACTTCTGCACCGATAACAATATTTACTCAACAAGAACTACACCGTAGAGAATTTAAAGAGTAAAATCAAGAGAAAGTTTCGAGCAAATCTAGCAAAAATCAATAAATTATACCATGATTTTCGAGCACATGAAAATAGGGCAGTGCACCCTTGCACGACTTACAAAATAAATAAATTTTAAAAAAAACTCTGGACACGCCCCTCTATCACCAACAGATCCAAATATACAAACCAGTGAGAAAATCCGGACAAAAACAACGAACAGTAGCAATAATTGGCAACGCCGCTACACAATAGCCAATTAAGATCGTCCTTATCAGGCGCGGAACGACGTCTGCTGCTGTAAAGAAGCAGTACAAAGTCCGCAACGGTACCAGAATACACTTCAAGGCGTCATATGCAAAATGTCTGCGTGTGTGTCTACGACAACGACATCTCGAAACACTGCTGGTAGAAGCCCGTCTCAGCGTCGACAGTATTGATCGAACAGATACAGATCTTAAATCGATCGATAGTCAGTATCATATTGATATATTCCGTAGGGTACAGTAAAGGAAACAAGAAGAAAATTAACTCGTGAAGATAGGCGCAGGTATTACAACCACAAGCGTGCCTACCCATATGAGCGAGAACTGGTCCCTGGTCAACAAATGAATGAGTGAATGAGTGAATGAATGAATGAATGAATGAATGAATGAATGAATGAATGAATGGGTGAATGAATGAATGAATGAATGAATGGGTGAATGAATGAATGAATGAATGAATGAATGAATGAATGAATGAATGAATCGATCGATCGATCGATGAGTGAATGAATGGTGGAATCAATAAATGAATAAATAAATAAAAATAAATAAATGAAACAGATGCATAATGGAATGAAGACAGCATCCACGGCAGAAACTTTTTCCGGAACTGAAAAACAGCAAAAAATGAAAGTGGTCCACTAAATGAATGAATGAGTGGGTTAGTGAATGAATGTAGGAGTGAACGAATGGATGGATGAATGGATAGATTGACCGATCGATGGATGAATGAGTGATTAAATAAATGATCAAATAAAAATAAATGAATATTTAGATAAATAGAGGAGTAACGACAGCATCTATGTACAAAAGAACAAACTTTTTCAAAACTCAAAAATAGCAGAGAATGAAAGAGGTCCACTGAATAAATGAATGAACGAATGAATGAGTAAATGAATGAACGAATGGATGAACGAATGTACAAACGAATTAATTAATTAGCAGATAAATGACTGCGTAGAATGAATGGATGAATGACAAATAGGAAAAATAGACAAATAAATACACAGAAATAATGATCTATGAAATAACAACACTGAGAAACAATAGGTTAATTGAGAAGATGAATACCTAAGAAAATAGAAAAAAAAACAAGTAGACTTGATATTTTCTTGCGGGGACCAGTTCTCGCCGCAGCAAATTCTATTAGCGCAAACACTACTAACCTTGTTGATAGTAAAGGTTCCAAAATGATAATCCTTATATTCATCCAGTATCACAGCTGCATCAAATGCTCTTGGCTTGTCCTTTAAAGCACAAAATATTCGAGCAATTCCTAAATGTACACAACCCTACCCCACACCGATACCGTACCCTACTGGCATAGGTGCTCTTCATCAACGTCATGTGCATTCGTACTGACGAATCCAGAGTGGAAATGGATTTCTCCTTCGATGGTGACACTCCGGCAATCACAAGCTTTTTCCGAATTAAATCACACATATTCTGCAGTCTGCAAGTAGTATGTTGCAGAAAATGTATGAAACTTGCAGGTAACTTGCACAAATCACTCACGGTTCCGATCGGATTCCACCGTAGATCACTTTGACGTTGCTCGGATCATCTTCCCACGTTTCGACGCCGTTAACTTCTACCTCGTAGGGGACATGTGGCAAGGAGGCTCTTGAAAATTTGCTTACAGTCATTCACGCAAAAATGCAGACGGCCAGAAATTGTCGCTAGAGCAATCACATTGTCATTCGGACGGGTAGCTCAAGTACTGGGGAAATTTGGAAATTTTTTATCCACGAATTTTTCGGGCCGTTTCCAGTTTTTTTAACCCATGAGTGGTACAAATAAGTATTAACGATTCCATATCCTATAGGATTTCACGATTATACTGCCAAAAATCCCAATTTACCACTTAAATGAGGTTAAAAATAAAGGTCCCATGTCCTAGATAAAACTGCATTACCAAGCAGATGCTAATCCACTAATCCAGAAATCCCACAAAGTTCAAGGAACGGCACGCTCCCCTAATCGCCTAATCGCATTTCCTCACCCTCGAATACGTGGATTCAGCTCACATGATCTCTTCACGACAGCCCGTGATGACGTCAGCAGCCTTCTTCTGCTCCTCGTCGTCGAACAACCA
Source organism: Ancylostoma ceylanicum (assembly GCA_000688135.1). Taxonomy (NCBI): domain Eukaryota; kingdom Metazoa; phylum Nematoda; class Chromadorea; order Rhabditida; family Ancylostomatidae; genus Ancylostoma; species Ancylostoma ceylanicum. Next base: position 415,763 of record JARK01001345.1, read on the forward strand.
CAGAACGCACACAGTAATGTGGAGCTTTATCGGTGCTGTGAAGAGTTCCGGGTTTCGTGACTCCTCCTTTAAAATACAAGTTTTTTTTTGTAGAAATCTAGCGTAGGTAAAAAAAACGGACAACTGTTCCTAGGTCTTTCACAAGTCTCAAAACTACCCACTGGAAAATCTTGTAATCATGCTAGAGTGAAACGAAAATGGGAACCACATACCTTTGATACCTAATGACTACCTAATGAGAAACGAAGAGGGTAAAACTTAGAATAGAAACTTTGCAGGAACTTCTACACATTAGCCAATACCATACAAAGTGAGCGTTGATGGTTGTGGCCCTTCCGCGGCCTCGAAAAGCACGCCGCGCGACCGCGTCGCTCGAATAGTAGTCCTCTCCAGGACAAAAAACTATGAGATTTTCTTGATAGTTAGTTTTCTTATTAAATGTCATCAAATGTGATGAACAACTATCAAGAAAACCGAGATTCACCACTGCGGCGACGAGTCCATCGGGGCAACGCGGTCGCGGCGCGTGCTTTTCGAGGTCGCGGAAGGACCATCGCTTTCGACGCTCACTGTGTGTCCACTAATCAACATTATGAGCAAAGGAACGTAGTTATAATCCAGAAAACGGCTCATACAAGATCCATAACAACACAGGTTATATCCCTCGTGTAGTATAGCACCGTACGTCGCCCCCTCCACCGACATCTGTTCCAAAATGTATCGATTTTGGGCGGAGCCTCGCCGCTGTGCGGCCCAACGCTAATCAATACGCATCAAAACCGATGCCGCGCGGGCGACACGTTGGGCTATACTTCGCGTAAATTTCAACAGAAACCCTAAGAACTGACCGGAATGCGTTCGTTTCCCATCACAGCTTCTTTGAACATCTCAAACGCATGGATTACTTCTGGAGAACTGCATGGGACAGAGACAAAATGAGTGAGAGGTGCCTGAAAAGTTTGAGACGTGAAGGAGCTGGCGGCTAAAAAATTCGAAAAATATGAAATAACAAATATAAAATATTTAAAATAAAATATAAAAAATATAAAACAAACATAAATATGTACCTAATATATATGGTAAAAAAACATAAAATAATAAAATATAAATAAAAATCATATTTGAAGAATTATAACATTCACAGACTGAGGGCAGAACTTCTGGATCAGCTTCTCTTGTCCGTGGCATGCCCTCGGGTGTAATAATAAGTTAATTGGATAAATAAATAAATAACTGAATAAAAAATTGAAAAATAAATTAGTGGATATAAAAGATAATGTCAGTATACAAGCGCTCTGTGCTTCTTTTTTGTCAAAATCTGCTGTGATTCCCACAGATTTTGGGTAAACTGTCCACCAAATCCTCCAGAAAACTTACTGTTCTCCTCGCTTCCGCCACCAACAGCTCAATACGATCCAGACAACGTTGAACATTCTCGAGGCCAACGAATGACTTGATCTCTAGACAGCAAAGCTTGGAATTGAAAAAAAAAATCAGAATCACCAAAAAATCCAGATCACTCACCAATATTTCCCGTCTGTCCTTTACGCGGTATCGTAAGCCGACACTCAGTTGACTCTTCTAGTTCTCTTCTCATAGCCCCTCGCATACCAATGAGTTTTCCATGGAACGCAGAGGGTACGTATATCCTGGAATCAAAGGATTTTCCAGAATTTTTTTATACTTCCACAGTCCCTCTTCCTGGAGACGCTTAGCCGAGGTCCGGAAAACAAATGAGAACTCTTAACTTCTGGAATTTTGCAACGGCTGTTGAGATATTTCGAGAAATTTTCCAAAAAGCATGCTGAGCGCATGTTCAAGTAATCAGTTGAGTGGAAATGTCATCTGCTGTCAAGACAGTAGAAGTAAGGAGCATCACGTAATACTCAACGCAGTTGTCCAGTTTTGTCATCCCTTTTTCTATCATTTTCAGGGAACTCACTGATTCTGAGTTAAGTGCAGTACTGGCTAAAAGGAAAACATCTTTTGAACTTTAGTCCACAGCTTCTCTGTATATAAAACCAGAATGGCTGTAGCAGTAAGCACTTTTGTTCAAAAGAACTCGTTCTGCCTTGCATTCAAATCCAATTGGTAGGTCTTTCCAGCTCTTTGCCCAAGATAGAATCCCTTTCCAGGTAATTCTTGAGAGCAGTGTTGACAAATGAGTTCAAAATGCTGCTTTTGGTAAGAAAATAACAGTGAGGTGCGAAATTAACAATTGAGTTGGAAATATGAGATAAGCTTCCTCCACCTCACCTTTGCAAAGTTGCGACGAAATTCATAGACATTGCCGGGAAAATGTAAACCCTGGGTGAACGAGGAGTTACCGTATAAAATAAGTATAACTACCCCTTTCCTCCCCAGAACACTGCTGTTCGGAGAGAGGGGGCTGCAGGGGGAAAAACATGGGTTTTCATCACTTTGGGACCTAGACAGCCGAAAATGTAAAAATAAGTATCAAAAGATACTAAACTCAATATCAAAAGACCCAGAATAGTTATTTAGAAAATTGCTACAGAATGAGGAAGTAAAAGTGAGGTAATATAGAAAATACAACAAACTACATGGAATGCTCCGATCATTAACCCCCCCCCCCCCCCC
>JARK01001345.1:428949-457169 GCA_000688135.1 Ancylostoma ceylanicum
AACTGAAAAACGAAAGAAAACAAAAATGCACGGTGACCGCAACGCGTATGCGGTCCGTGGGCCAACGCCGACCGCTACTAGCGGATTTCGCATCCGCGTCACGGCCGAGCGCGACGGCCTCCCACGCATCTCGCCTGGTCTTCACTCTGGGCCACGGTCTTAACCGGGCCTCAGCAGGCCAGACGAGTCCCGTAGGACTCCTCTCCGCCGAAGCGGAGAGTTAACTGAAGCCTACCTGCAGAGTGAGGCCCTTATCTACCCCTCATTTGATAAGGGTTACCACGTGGCAATAACAAACCCGCACCATTCTCGGGATAATCCCGCAACAAAACCAAAATGATGTCTCCCGCCGGAGCTCCTGATTTTGTCCCGAAAGTGATAAGAAAGCTTTTTGTCAGGCGGGACTCCCGAGCGAATGTCTGAGTTGGTTTACTTCCAGTTTACCTCCACTAGTTTGAGTATAACACCCCCGTTCTCCTCGGGAGGGACCAGATTTTCCAATAAAATGCCCCGATTAAACTTTAGAAACCCTCTGAAACCACCCGGTTGCCTCTTATGCATTGTGCTGTGGATCCGTAAATACCCGTTGCGTCATCAACGTGGTATCAAAGTATGGAGTACGGAGGAGCTAAAATTTCAGAGGAAAGTTGAGCTCACGTGCATCATTGAGATTACCCAGGATAAACGAGTCACACCTCTACACTTACCCAACCTTAGCAAAACGTTCACCATAGGTGATCTTAATGATGCATCCAGGCTCTGAAAGAAAAGGAGCGACTGTCGATGAAAGGGTGTGTATCATCGTGAGGGAAGAAGGTGCGTAGCCAGGCGACTCTGATTGGCGCATTCGGACCGCCCGTCACGCCCAACTGTTTGAACCCGTACGGCGCTAAGCACAAATACACCAGGTATTATGGGGTTGACGCGGTTCGAGTTCAAACATTTGGGCACGACAAGCGGCCCGAATGCACCAATCAGAGTCGCCTGGCCACGCCCCTTTTTCACTCACGTTGATAAATACCCTTGATGAAAGTGTTTAGGATTATCTTTTTCATGGCAAAAAATCCAAATCAATACCAATAGTTCATCGCGCAATTTCCTTTGCAAATATTCTCATTGATAGTCGCCTGACAACACATTATTAGCTCTACTACCATGTCCTACGCAGTTCTGGACAACTGTCACAAATCAAAATCGAGTTGCTCCGCCTCCGTTCCGTCAACTATTCTAGCAATGCTTCACAAATGTGGATTATTTCCATGCAAGCAAGCGTTTTCGGTGTGAATCGCATGTAATACACAGTGCGATTAACATTTGTCGCCTGCTCAATGTATGCTGTGGCACGTGCACTCTTCTGGCTGTTGCACAACCAGTTCAACCATCAATACCATGAGGAATAGAATAGCAGTTTTGCCTGGCTTCCTCATTTGTTTATTTATTTGTTTACTTACTCATCCGCCTATTCAAATGGTTCCTTTATGCTTTCGTGCACAATAGCACCAACATCAAACTAACATACTAACCCGCACAAAAGAGCGACTCCAAAGATTATTTGTCTCCGCCCGTTGGCCATTCTTCTACGTATCTCCACAGCAAAACAGTATTGTCAACAAACTGTCACAATACTATGAAAGATGCTTTCCTGCACCACAGCAAGACCCGCAACACCTCCCCTCCCCCGTCGGGACCCGTAGTGAACCCGTTTCACGCACGGGGGCTGCCCTGTTGATGTCACACCGTAGCGCACTCGTTTCTTAATCAAAAAGTACATGCGAATCTAGTGCCGTCACACTGTGTCGAGATCTGCTGTCTTGACATTCACTTTTGTTAGCATTTATAAGAAGCCATCTCCATTGCTTACAGCCATCCAAGGCCGGTTGCAAATCCTTCATTGTCTTCTTTTTGTGGTTATTTAACGTTCAGGCCAAAAAACGAGAACTTTCCCTTATTCCGGACAACTGAAATCACATCCTATCCAAAACCCAAGCAATTTTTTTTTCAAAATAAGAAAAATTGATCATAACTGCTTGATAATTTACAACCGAATAATTAATTTAATCGAATCAATAATCCAAAATTCCATTCAAACCATTCGAGATGATCAAAGACCTACATCTTTCTTATCCTTCCCACAGGGGTTGTAAACTCTCTCTCTCTCTCTCTCTCTCTCTCTCTCTCTCTCTCTCTCTCCTCCCCTCTCTCGCTCTCGTCTTAACAATCGAATTTCCATCTTTCTCAAAACGTGATATTCAATTTCGAATGTGTCTAGTACAATATTTGATCCTGACTACATTTTCTAAAATTAAATTTTGCCAAATGGTGCTTACTGGGCCTGAGCGCCTCACCGAGACTACCCAGGGTAAAGGTGTTGAAGCTCGTATTCAAGATGGATAAATTTTTCCGGAGTTATCATGTTAACCTCGGATGATCTCAATGATGCCTGCTGCCCCTGACAACGAGAACACCTCAAGCATGGTTTTGGACTGAATTTCACAATTTTTACCAAACTACACCCTCAAAACTAGAAAATAACAAATTTTGCCTCTAACGCAGCATGAAAATCTTTCCCGAGTTGTAACAACGCAGCTACCCTAATTGGCCTTTTCCTGCAATTTTCGAGGGTTAAATGGAGAAAAAATTGAAAAAAAATCATTCAAAGCTCTTACGAGGTATCCTTACTGCCAAAGAACATACATATTCTAGCTCAGTTATTTTTATGATATATATCTTCCGGCGTGTGATGCTTCTGTGATTGGTTACTCCATTGAATGATCCAATCAAATGATCCCTTCCCTCCCTCGTATCGCCTCATACTGACCCAAACCCATTTGATACCATAGCTGAAATGACGACTGCTAGATTGATATCGCACAAAACAACCCAGCACTGTCATGGATTTCACATCTCAGATATCTCAGATAACGAATATTCGAACAAAATTTTTTTTGCTGTTCGCCCGCTCAACTATTACTCGAAAGGTCAAGAAAATTGATTAGTCAAAAAGACAAAGACTTTCCCTGTATTTTTCCAATATTTTCAAAGAATTCTCAACATCTGCGAAATTCCAATGAAATCATAAAAGAAACACTTTCAACTGTTCTCACAAATATTCATACACGACGTCATGGGAGAATATTCTTGTGAGAGGAATACATATATGCTGACTAAACCAAATATGGGAATTTCCCCTGCCACTACATCCCTTAAAAGAAGAAATTTCAACATTGGAAAATTTCCTCATTCGCACATACCTTCGAATGAATTGTTCCCATTGTTGGATGCAAACATTTCTCTTGGTAAAAAAAATAAACAATGAACGTTCTCGGGAAGGTTCTCGATGACCAGCTCATCCACAGGTCACATTGAGATTACCCAGGGTAACCGTGTTAGCAACAAACATTTCAATATGGATGTCACCACATTTATCCCGGGTAATCTCAATGGTTCGTTCAGGCCCAGAGTGGAAAAGTTAGTTGAGTACCATTACTCCTCAGGGGTGTTATACCACGACCTGCCCGGGAACGTTCGTGAATCTTGTGCTAACTAGCTAAAATGACCCAATGTAATCGCTATATGCGAGAAGAATTAAAATCTGGTCATCTTTTGATCTAGACTAGACACCTGTTCTGGATGCGGAGCGCTGTACCTGGAAGGGTTGGTGAGACCGACAGCTGCGATTGGCCAACTCGTTGAACTGACCAATCGCAGAGATCGTCTCCGGACCCCCTAGTCCCAGAACGATTTCTTACAATTCGCACATTTCCTGTATATAATTGTTATTGCGTTTTCGAACAAATCTACTTGATGTGTTAGTTCTCCAAGGGACAATTTCTCGCAAGGCTCATTTTCCCCATCTAGGAACTTCCATCCACTATGGAATATTGCTCATTTCTCCATTGTCAAACCACAGCTCTGTACGAGGAAAATTCCACGTATTCCGCTGAACAAGCCCTGCGGCGAATGTCTGCAAAATTTTATGTGTAACTTTGAACCGAACAGTTCTTTACACTTTAAACTTGTCGCCAACATCTTTACACTACATTCTGTAGGTCATACGGCACACAACCATGCCGTTGCCTCATATGAGACCTTCACGGCAATTTTCCCTCGTCCACATCTTCAAAGTACGCCGCAAAACTGGTTTTCTCGTGGCTTATCGCTGCTGACCACGAACTCGTTCGCGTTAGGGTCGCGAGAGTGTCACGTGCGTCGGAAATAGCATGATTTTTGCCTTATCAACTCCCAAGAAATGGGCAGATTTCACTCTTTAGGTAACCCAGGAACCGTTCATCAGCTTACCGGGTTATCACATGCCCGCTGCACATTGTTTAAGGGATTACGTTGCGCTGATTTTCGATACGATCTGTGCCAAAACCAGCAAATCCCGAAATTTCACCACGATAAACACAAGGCTGGCAACGATAACCAGTCCCGATTGATAGGTGTGTGTTTGGAGCTCACGAGACCATTGTTCAAAACCGTATACCCGTTGGACATTATTACAACATTTCCACTGAGTCGCACACCGCCCTCTGTCGTTCAGCGACACCCTTAACGACACTATTAAACTTTTTCGTCTTTGTTCCAATGCCCTAGTCTCACTGTCGACTTTGAACTCAGCTTCCACGTGACGAGATCAGCTCAGTTCTCTTCTTTCAGAAGCCATGAGACAAAAGGCCACGATAGCGTGGCTTCTGACACTATGCACATGTTCAACGGCTCTGCCGCCACCACATCATCTGATGGCACTGCGCAGCCATCCGGTGGTTAGGTCTATTCCTACGCAGGACGAAATAGGCGACGACGATCCGAATTTACTGAGGAAAGATGTGAGTGAATTCAATTATTTCACAGAATTTTAGTACTTAAGACATTTCCTTTGTAAAATATTAAGCGAGATCTGGTCCCCAAACAGTTTTTCACGATTATTAGCAGGCTCTCTTTCCTTTCCACTCCCACTGCCAAAGTGCATCACGTGTACCTCGCTACCATCGCGGTTTATACACGATACCAGTTGAATCCTAAGAACTTGAATGAATCTCATAAATCAACATTTAGGCTCAATCGCGGTGCGATATCGCAACGTATAATACCTCTGAGCAAAATTAGGTTCCATAACAGAATTGTAGATCACATACTAGATGTTCAATATACTTTAAAAACTCTGCATTCTATAGAAATACCGCGATTTGAAACAGTTCGTCAAAGTCTACGAATTTTTAGAAAAAAAAAGATTCGTAGAAGAAATTTGTACCAAATACGTTTCATAATCTGTACAATTACCATAATCCAGAAGCGTAAAACAAGTAATTTTACTATTTTTCTCTCAAAGATATTGTGATGTGATCCCGCGCACAGTACTCGAATAACAGAAGGCCTGGCCACACCATCAATCGCGACGATTTAGTCGCAGCGCGATTATGTTTGAAATATTTCACAATTTCAGCCACTGCGACTGCAATTTTCTAGACATTTTCAAGTCGAAATATCACAGCGATACAGCCATAATCGCAGCGATCACTTGTGGCTAATTTGAACGGAATTACGAGGTGTTCGTTTCGTAATCTCGGTTTGTTTCTGCTATGGCGATGCTAATACGCCAGCATTACAATCGCGGCGATTAATTTGATCGCGGCAATTAATTTTAGTTCGATTTGATTGCTCGTGCACCGCAAGTCGCAACGAATCGCACCGCTGCAAATTCACCAAAGGCCTATCGCAGCCATCTAGACTAGTCACACTCTTCATTTTTCGAAAAATGAGACATTTCGAGGAACAAATACCAAGTTTCTGGTACATTTTTTCCCTTTTTTTTCGCCGCTAATGTGCTCTGATTATATCCAGAACAGTTCTGCTTGGTATTTTATACTAATTGCATTATATGCAAACGTGACATTGCAATGCGGCGCGATTTAGTAAAAATTCATGTAAAAATCAGCAAAGCTAAAAAGTAGTCTCAAAACGAATCAGAACAAATTAAAATTAGGCATACCCATGACTAGCGATTAACAGAAAACATGGGGACCAGTTTTCACCTGACAACGGCAAATGTGACATGATTGAAATTTACATTTTTCAAGACCTACAAGAAAAAAAGAAAATTTAAACCAGTAACAAACCAGTAACATAAGGTACCATAAGAAAAATTTGAAAACCAGTAACAAATCGGTAACATAAGGTACCATAAGAAAATTTTAAACCATCAGCTGCTCATTTTTGAATTCTACCTCCTGACATTCATGTGAAACATAACATTCAGGATAATTTTGAAAAAAAAAAAACTCTGGAACTCGACTATAATCATGTTAGATCACCTGCAAATAGGCACCATATCGGGAACTCGCACGCAAACTCGCAGCTATTCCCTAATCAGTTAAATTAGATGCAACAGAAGGGCACTGCCTACGTCTTCCACAGCAAATTAGCACCAGGAAGTAGTCAATGCAAACCAGTTCAACGTCCACTTGCTTCTGGGGTCAACATTGCTATGACGTAAATGATTACCGAGTTCACTGGCACTAGTGACAGCAAGTAAATCAACTTCAGCAGTCATTGGATCCAAACAGAAAAAACGACTGATGTAGACCCATAAGGAAGCCCCAAAAATTCCTTCAAAAGACAGCAAAAAATAAAATAAAATGGAAAAAATCACAGAAATCTTGAATAGTGATGATGTACGACAAGCTCGCCCTCCGAACAGGACTGATTCTTGTCCTGCATGCGAGCGAAAGTATCATCACACTTCGTCAGCCAAATTCAATTAAAATGGAATGGCGATGTAAGCAACAACAATGGTTGAAAAGATATATCGATCCACCAACGACTCTCATTTATCACCGTCCTTCCGCGTACATAGAGTGGGCGTCGATAGCGATGGCCTTTCCGCGGTCACGAAAAGTACGCGTCGCGACCACGTCGCTCGAGAAGAAATCCTCTCCGGAACAACAAACTACGGAGTTCTCTTGGAAGCTAGTTAGTCTGCTCATAAGTTAAGATCAAATGTGATGAACAACTATCAAGAAAACGCAGATTTGCCACTGCGGCAACGATTCCATCGTGAGCGGCGCGGTCGCGCTGCGTGCTTTTTGAGGCCGCCGCCATCGACGCCCACTGTAGCTGGGATTCCCTCAGGCTGCCACCCACAGCCGTCATCACCTAGGCGCTTTCCTTTTTGATACGTATTGATCACGGGCGCTCCGACACCCGGCGACTGCCCGCCCATAATCAATACGTATTCAAAATGAAGTCAGTCAAGCGATGGCAGTGCTAGTACCACACTCTTCCGGTCATGGGTAATTTCGGGGCGTTACCATCTTTACCCTGGGTAAATTGAATGATGCATGCCGGCCCAGGAGTATATCCATAGCCATTGTACGTATACACGGCGATCGTGGCGATCACCGGCAAAGTCCAGTGTACCCTGAGGGATGAGCAGGATTCAGGGGTTTCCTGTTTCTTACTGTTTTGACAGATTATTGAAAACATTTTTGTATTCTTTAATTTTTCGTATTTAATTAATTGACTAGTTAACACGTAAATTCCTTGTCTGTTTTGGGCTAAAAATAGCACCACAGTCCCGAATGGACAAGAAGTTCAAACAACCTAAATATCACACCCTTTAGACTTCCTTCAAAGATCATTTCTCACTATGACGTGGCCCATTTCCACGAGATACCTAAAAAAAACCAGCATGACCACAAACACGCGCTTTGGTCACTTGTAAATAAGTACCAGTTATTTCAAAGTCATCACGTAATTGTACCTATGAGGAAATCACGCCCATCTTGTCCAAGTACACCTGACAACAAACATCGTCATGCGAAATCAATTAGGCACTTTCGATTGGCCGTTTTTTGCAGTAGCCAAGCTAATTCGATTAGATCAGCTGTCATGTGATGTAAATCAAACGAATTCAGAGGATTCGTCGGCAAGAAAAGCTTGCGCCAAAAATTGAGGGTAAATACAGAAATCTTCCGAAGACAGTACGTAGATCAAGGGTGAATTGTTCTTTCCAAGTACTTCTTCTACATGTAATTATTTGTTTCAGGGTGAAAAATGACAATTTATTATTCCTAAGGCTTCCAAAAGATCACGGAAAATTTCAGGCAGTGACACCACAGGATATTGTCTGGGAAAAAGAAGACAAGGTCAAGGACAAGATCCAGACCTGTGATCAGTACAACGCCCCCGGTCGCTACATGATCTACTGCCAGGGAAAGCTGCTGCAGGCGGTGATGGCCACTCAACTATATAAAGACTCAAAGACGTTCGTCGATCGGCCACTGAAAGAGGGAAGGGAGGGCGCAAAAGTGCTCGCCGAGTTCGAAAAACAATTCCCGCAACCCGTGTCCGAAATCAAGGTGGAGGAAGTGCGAGCATTTGTGGACGCCAATTTTGATCAGGAAGGGCATGAGCTCAAAGAGTGAGTTAGCGTGTTTTCACCAAGGAAAGTCATATCTATAAATGATTGAGCATCTTTAGAGCTGCAGTTAAGTGAGTTCCAATCGAAATCTGGGTAATTAAAGTCACCACATGTTATGGTAGGGTATCCACGTGCAGAGACATCGCCGAGAGCTTTGATTATTTGTTCGTTCGCTCAAGTATTGCATGAGGGTGATCGGTATACCACTGCAAATCTGAACGAAGCTAATCCCATCATGAAGAAGTCGCAAACGAGAATTTCGTATGAGTCTGGTACTCTAATATGGAGTGTAGCGCCGCAAGTCGCCCTACCCTAGCCAGCAACAGCGATTTCGATGCTTATCGATTGGGGGCGGAGCACCCCGGAGCCGCCGCTGCACGAGCCAGTGGTAATCAATACGTATCAAAATCGATGTGGCGCAAGCTACGGCGATGGAGAGTGCTATACCCCATCAAGAGTATAGGGCTAGTCATAAAAACGTTTTATTACTATAAGCTAGTGATCATGCTAATATCAGGAGAAAACCCATGCTCAGGCACTTTTGGAGAACCGCCTACCGCCTATGCACCTCGCTCTTTCATAGCGGACCAGCCGAGCACCCATTCCTGCCCTAGCAGATCAGCCGCGCTACCTAAATTCCCAAAATTTCGCTGGTATTCCTTTCTTTTCATATGAATTAGTACAGAAGGTAACTCGTACAAGTTTCTCCACCACATGATTTCGCTTCACTCTCGCACATATTGGTAGAATTTCTCACCGCTCCAGAGCGATGTTAGTTCTAGCTGTTCTGAACTTTTGGTAGGACTTGTAAAGTGACCAATTTTTGCTGATTCAGGCCTGATGAGAATGTATTTGCTAGAATATTCATTTTCAAGATTCTCTTCTTGAGCTTTTCAAAATCAGGCTGTGATAAATTGTAAGTTTTATTCAAGGCTCACTATGACTCTTGAGTAGCGGGAAAGATTCTCCCAATTCAAAGTTTTCTATTTAAGGGAGAAATAAGTTACTACACTTGCATAGAGGATGGGTCCAGTACATGGCTCACATGAGAAACGACCAGTGTAAGCGCATAATTCTGACAGCTCCTTTTTTTTAATTCAAAACTTGCATCAGTTGGAAAAAGGACGTTTCCGTGGCAAACCAAAATGTGGTCCTAGAAGGAGGAGAAGCCAACATTCGATCAGAAGGAAATTATTTCTGACTTAAGACTATTAACTAATTAGCATGATGCATAATTAGCGCGATTTTTTAAATTAAAGGCTGGTTTTAAAACAATTTTAAATAACTTCCGCTTAAGGAATAATCCTGGTCTTCCATTTAGTGAAGCTACCATCAAAAATTGCTTCTCTCATATGCTCTACCTCGAAGAAGGTTGGAATGCAGCACAGCCATTTCGCGATCTCAACTTGGCGAATGAACAATCAGCAAATCCGAGTCGAAAAGTGTTAATGTGTTCCAAAACGAGCAATACACGCCTCATACAGGGATCGAACGTCAAGTTTCGATGACTATGAACTAATGGCAGCCGTGGTAGAGGATGATAGCTTCACAATGAGAATACTGACCGAGAACATCAATGTGGATCACTGGACCACCGTCTCAAAAAAAAAAAACAGCACATGAGGGTGAACGTGAATGTGATTTTTGATAGTGCCTTTACTGAGCCAAAAAAGCGGATTATTAGAACATTTTTCTCATAAAGAAAGTAGCAAAAAAATCCGCTTCAATTGTGGACCAATCTGATATAATGTGAAGTTTTGCCAGAAAAAAAAACAAAATGATATAAATTTGAATCACGAATATGACGTCACTCATTACTGTACTACGTAGTTGTCACAGTAAGAATTTACCAATTCCTTCCTTCTCAATTTACCAATTTCTCATCCCTTACGCAGCCCTTCAGGGGTGCGCGGCTGGTCCTCTACTCTGAACTTTCGCACCGAGATGGGCCTACCATCGGTTGAAATTCGGCATGTCATCCGTGGGCAAATGGAGAGCTCATCGCGGGCTATTTGTGGGCCCACCGTGGACCCCATAGGGAGTATCCATGGGAAAACCGGGGGATCTTTGTGGGCAAATCGGGTACTTTTAGAGAAAAGTGGGTATCTTTACCTCTCTGGCTGAACATGGCATGCGCTTTGTGCGCCGGCGCCCAATGGGACTGATAACAATGGTACGCTAACGGCGGAATAAGTAGGGGCGGACACTGTAACCAGGAGAGAAAGGTGGGACAACTGGGGGATAATGGTGGGCCCACCCTGGTACGAAATTTCAGATTAGTAGTGTCTGAGTATAACCCATACAGTTATTAAGAACTTTTTAACGTTTTGAGAAAAGAAAAAAAAATAATTGCCATAAAAACTAAGTACCAGTAATTACTATCCATTCCTGTTTTCAACCAAAAAATAACACAATAACTTCCAGATGCCAGCTTGCCGATTGGTCCGCGTATCCCAAGAAATTCCAACTGATCAAGGATCCTGAACTTCGCCATTTCGCACAACAACTTAACCTCATTTGGAAAAATCTTTGTCGAGAAGTGAAGCCAGTCGTGAAAAACTATCCCGAACGATTCTCACTTATCTACGTGCCCCATCCATTCGTTGTTCCTGGCGGCCGTTTCCGAGAATTCTACTATTGGGACGCTTACTGGATCGTCAGGGGCCTTCTGATTTCCGGAATGACGGACACTGCCAAGAGTATGATTCTGAACTTCGCTCATATGATCAATAACTACGGGTTTGTGCCAAACGGTGGCCGAATATATTATTTGCGACGATCACAACCTCCACTGTTTGCTCCTATGGTTTACGAGTACTATCAAGCCACCAGGGATAAGGAACTGATTCGCGAGATGTTGCCAGTAATCGAGAAAGAGTACAATTTCTGGACTTCTAATCGATCCCTACCTATTACCGTGAATGGAGAGAAGATGAGCATGTTCCAGTACAGGTCTCCTTCAACTGTGCCAAGGTTGGTTCATTTCCCATGATTTTTCTTCACTTTTACGGGTGTTACTGATATAGACCTCGAGAATACAGCATCTATTAGCAATAGCACCGCTGCAGTGCCTGTACTTTGAATACGTATTGATTGTGAACATCTTCCACTTCGAGTAGCACACAATCAATCAGTATCAAAGGTGCGGATGGCGGTGCAAGATTCTGTACTACTTGAGGACTATAAAGCAGTTTTTAATAGACGGATGCGTTCGTCACGCGTGCTACCATCCATTCCCATGTACTTAAGGGATCAAACAAGCTACAACACTGAAGAAAACTAATAGTACTCCTCAAACTCTTCTAATCTCCCAATTTCAGGCCAGAATCCTACCGCGAGGACGTGATGGCAGCTGAAAACATACCAGATGAAAACGACAAACGTATCTTCTATGAAAATATGGCCAGTGGTGCTGAGTCCGGTTGGGATTATTCGGCTCGATGGTTCGCCGATAAAGAAACACTCACTTCCATTGAAATCACTAATATTCTTCCTGTCGATCTCAACGCTTATATTTGCTATAATCTTCATATTATGGGTAATCTTCACGGGGAACTGGGTACGTCTTCTTTAGGCTCACAGTTTTAAGCAACAAACTATGGAAAGAGCCCTGTTTTTTTTTTCAGGAAATCAACACAAAAGTGCCACATGGATCAACGAGTACATTAAGTTCCGCGGTCAATTCCAGAAAGTATTCTGGGTAGAGGGATCCAAGGGTTGGTACGACTACAATCTGCGTACCAAGAAACACAATACGGATTTCTACGCCTCGATGGCAGTCCCGCTTTTCACGCAGTGCTATGAACCATTAAATATGGTGAAACCTGACGAACTATATGCTAAAATGGAGGAAATGGGAGTGTTCAGCTTCACAGGAGGAATTCCGATGAGGTGAGAGTGTAGAATAAGGAAAACATTGAGAAACTAAGAAATGAAATCTCATAGAGAAGCACAAAAAGAAGAAGAAATGCAAAGAAAATTCTGAAAAGCTGGAATATTTTGTATCAGATGTCACAAAAAAGGTCAGAGACATTAAACACTTCAAATCTCCTCCCCATTTCAGCACACAAAAACAAAGCGGTCAGCAATGGGATTTCCCGAACGGTTGGCCACCTCTTAATCACATGATCATCGAAGGCCTAAGAAAATCGGATGACCCTAGGTAATTTACTCCTTCGATGAAATTTTCCTCCAAAATTTCTCATTCAATGAGATAAGAACCCTTCAGATTACAACAAAAGGCGTTCCTCTTGGCACAAAAGTGGATTCTCGCTAATTACCACGTCTACTTGGCTGATAACGCTATGTGGGAGAAATACGATGTGGTAGCGACAAAACCACGATTAGGTGGTGGAGGGGAGTATGAAGTCCAGGTCAGTGCACATCCACGTTTTTCTAGATACCTCTTTTGACCTACCACTCTACTGCCATACCAATTTATCATTTGTGTGAGGGAAAACAAACGCGCCCGTCTGGAAACAAAGCTTCTGAATAGGCCGAGTAAAAGAAATAACTACTGTTCCCTACCCATCTGAAAAAAAAAGAATTCCACTCACAAAAAAAAACTTCAGGAAAAGCTTCTAACAGTGGAAAGCCAGCAAGCTTAAAAAAACCATGATTCTCACAAGATTGTGACTGTTTTCCCTTTAGCTATTTTTTTCACTGAGAAATAAGGAGAAAGCAAATCCCAATTTCTAAAACTATTACACAAATTAGTCACCTTACAATAGTCAAGGCTGAAAAAAAGGTGCCTGTTTCAAGGCGTAGCCCTTTCTTTCGTAATCACATTGGCAGCAAAAAAGCATGACATTCTGTCAGTACATGTGACAAATTCAATTAATAGAAACGGTTTGTTTGCCGCTTCACTTCGTTCTAATCCGTCAATGGAAGTAAAAAAACCTTGAAAGCTTACATTTCGAAATAAAAAAAAACAGAGAAGGTGAGAAGTCTTATACGGGGTAGGACCAAGTCACAATTTAGCCGAATTAAAAGAAGACTTATATTATAAAAATCCAGTATGCTTTCAAAGACACCCACTGCTCGAAATTCCAGGCACTTTTTCTGAAAAAAAAAACGCAAGAGTACATTTTCTCACACATTTCTACCCTTCTTATCCTTGGGAACATAAAAGTAAAAAATATAGGCAGTAGACTAATCATAATGACATAAATTTATTATAAATTTCCAATAAAAGGATGTTTTCCGCTAGGGTTTTCGGAAGCACTTTTATTTCGGGGAAACCAACTGTTTCTGTTGTTACTAACAATTGCAGGGCTTATTGTAAGACATAGGAGCCGTGTGGCGGTCATTAATCAATACTATATAAATAAATATCGCACCCCTCGCAAACAACTCACACACAAATCCTTTATATGCCAGAAAATTTAAAACTTTAAAGGAACCGTTTGGGGACGGGGAGAAAAGCAGGATCAAATGGTGAAGAAGAGACTTTTAATCCGCTCAGCAATCTTTTTGAAATTTCACTAGAACTCTCTAGAAAAGAAAGCAAATTTGTATTGAATATGATTCGTTTACGGCGAAATTTGTAAAGAATATATCTATAGAAAATTCTTAAAAAATATATAAGGGATAGATATTACACGTAGAAATTGCAGCAATTTACACAAAATCCATAGGAAAAAATCACTCTTATATCCCACTATTTCAGCCTGGATTCGGCTGGACGAACGGTGTCGCACTTGATCTACTCGTCGCCTATGGCGATCGATTAAAAGCAAACTCAACTAGTGAAAGTCAACCTTCACCACGGGATTCACCGCACGATCCTTCATCAGGATCAACCGGTAGCTTTACGACACTTGTCTTGACTACGGTTATTTCGAGCTTGTTATATGTACACATTCTCTGAGCCGGTACTGTGCAATTTTAGGAGTGACATTGTATATAAATAAATAGTTATATATTATTATCACTGATCAACACAGACATACCTCGTCCAGTGTCTCCGATCACTCCAAACGACCAGCTCTCATCGATGAAAACGCGTACCTGAACATGTTTTTCAAGCAAAAAGGAGCAACACCACAAAACCAGTCAATAGAATAGGGCAGCTTTGATTATCAATCAACACCGATTTTAAGGACTCCAGTCTCTTACTTAGGCAAACCTAAAGAAGAGATGATGCTTGTTGGCACAAAAGCACGAACTTCTTAGATAAAAATCTTCATGCTTGAAATTCTTGTTTGCAAAGAATGGGGTGAGGGTCATGATGAGGCAAAAGTGGGTGGGCATTGCATCTGCGATTGGTTCCATCGAACCCTTGCTCTGCCCCTCGGGACCTACCCGCAGTAACTCGCGCGCAATTTCACCATACCTGTCCATGCTAATCTGTATGTGATTGGGGATGAGTTGACGGCTATGGGCGGGAAGACACCGCCCCATTTTGCCTCATTATGACCCACGCGCCAAAGAATGGATTAAACTAGTAATTCAGCCAAAACCCTTATGGATAACAACGATGGTAAAAATCTTAGGGCAAGGCGACTGTCGTAGCCAAACCAACATGAAGCATGAACTAAACCACGTAAGAGAAAGGAGAATAAACCACATTGACACGGAATAAACTCCAAAAATCCCACCTTGTACTTCCACTTCAGCTCCATTATCCGTGGAAGTGGACAAAGATCGGCAGTGTTCGCATAGAGACCCTCCACTATTATGAAACGTCGGGTACTACTAGCCTTCTTTGGGTCCTAAATGAAAAAAAAACTCAACCTAAGTTCGAAATCATGGAATGTCAAAATTCGCCTCAAGTCTCTGGGAATATCGACCTTTTTGTCCCGAATCTCCTGCTCCTTTAGAAGCCTCTCCAGATCTTCCATATCATTGTGATTAAACCACTCGACACGACTTCTCGAGGCTTGCAAACCTTTTTGGATGGCGAAATTCACGCCTAAATAGGACTGAAATTTAGAACAATTTCATATTTCCTCAAGAGAACAAAGAACTTGACCTTTGTCTACAAAAATGATGTCTCCCTTCTTTGCATACGCAGGGATGGCACTGGCTACAGTAGCAAAACCATAGCTGTACAGTACAGCTTCCTCACAGCCCATGAATCTAGAATGGCCAGAAGATAACGTTTGGACGCGGAAAAGAAGTAGTAAAAGACTGAACTACTGAAAAAATACTTTTCACTGCAGATGAAAAAAACTATGTAGTAAGGAGCAGAAAGGAATGCATCTGCATCCACAATAAGCGTCGATAAAGCTGATGAATTCGTGGATTTGACAGCGCTGAAGGGAGAAACGTTATACCAGGAAAGGGCAATCCGGCTGAGCTGTGCGATTGGTCAATCCACCCAATTAGCCAATCACTGAGCCCATACGTGCCGCCCACTTCAGACATAACGCCCTACACCCCAGCGCTGAAACCGCTATCTTATGCTGCCATAATAGCTGCCCTTGGAGATGTTTACTATTATTTTTTCATCATATTTGATGGTTTCACTAAAAAAAACTGAAGGTACGCTACAATCACTATAATGCCTATTATGCAGAACGGTGAATATTGAGTGCGGAGCATAGCGCTGCTAGGCACCTTGTAGTCCGCAAATTCGTCCTTTCCATCGACGCTCACTGCACAAAATTGGAAGAAGAATAAAAATGACAGCAGTATGATATTTGTGAAAACGATAACATTTGAGATCAAAAACACCGCGAGAAGAAAGCGATAATGACGAACTTAGCTAAATCAGACTCCAGAGTAAGGTGAACGTCAACCGTTCCATAAAATCCGCGAGGACCGCAAGAGCCAACACCGTATTTGCGGATCGTCTTCTTGGCAACATCCTGGAAAGCAAGAACATTGAGGTTTTCCCCACAAGATTTCATATTTTTCAGGAGATTTGAGCAATGCAATGCCTGAACAACTAGAAGATCATAGTTTCTGGAGTGAGGCAGATCAAATTTTGCCCTCCCCCTTTTGTGTAGAAGAAAAATCTCAGAATTCCATACAACACCTTCACGAAATTCATCTACAGTCGGTCTCAATGGTCCTTGCATCGCACAGCGCCGCCCGTCTGCTGAGCCGCGCCGCACCACCTATGATAACACATACATGATGCGGCGCGGCTCAGCAGACGGGCGGTGCTGTGTGATGCAAAGATGATCAAGAACGGCTGTGCTACTAGGCAACGTAGACGGCTTCCAGAACAGTCACTGGAGGGAAAATAACAGTAGTTTAAGAACGAAAGGAAAGAAAAACAACCATTTAGCACCAACCTCAATCCTCTTTTCACCAACAAATCCCAAAAAATTGGATGTGGCCATATTCAGGTATTCTTTTCCATCAATCATAACATACTTGGTCATCTTCCTGAACACTTCCTCTTTGACCTCATTACACAACAAAAAAAGACTCGTTCTTCATACCCGTCAGCGAACTTTGGATTCAAGACTGGATGATCCTGAGGAGTATCGGGAACAAGTGGATCCGGACGCCATTCAGCAATCAATTCATCTTTTTGCTATAAAATTGCACTGATCACAAAGACATGCCGAAAGGTGGTCGTGACAGGGCTGTCAGTGGACTTCGACCCCTTTAACCACTGCCTTGGTTTTTCGAAAGAATTCCATGACTCTTCTACGACTAGTATGCATGAAGAAACGTACCTTTTCTGTTAATTTGTGCTCATGACTCCTAGGTGCTCTCCTCCTATTCACAACCAGATAAACTATCGTTGCTATGAGAAACGCTTCTATATAGTAGTGAAGATAAGGAATCTAAAGTGTATTTCTGCAATAAAAAATCGATAAAAGCATGGAGAGAAAAGAAACCTTACGGAAGATATTGGCTGTACTAACGGCTCCAACATAACTATTTAACTAGGTCAGCCCGTAGAATGGATCTGAAATCGTCGCAGTAGTAACCACTTTCAAGGAGGAATGATGGAGGGAATATATGAGAGAACATGAAAAATTCCAGGAAAATGAGGTGTGCTACGAAATTGCCCGCGTGTCCATGAGGCGAGAACACGGCGGTCAGTGAATGAGCAAACATGAGCATGTACATAAACCTCGACCAAACAGACACTCTGTAGGTGCCTATTGATTCCAAAAGAGGGAAAACGAGGTGGTCTCAAAATGATGAAAAATGTACACCCACAGATTGGAATGACTAATGTCAGAATCATCCAAAAAGAAAAACTGATAGCGCAGTTTTCTTTTCAGGCAGAAAAATTATTGCACAGGGATTATCAAGAGCACAGACAAGAATTAACAGCTACCGCGGGTAGAGAAACCTGCAAATTGGAGAATAAAGGCATTCAACGTATTCATAGTTCTATCCTTTGCTTTATATAGATCAGATGATCAAAATATGGAGACGATTTTCGGTCACTTACCACCCGCGCGCGTCAGACTCTGGTGGGACAGTAGAAGAAACCGCTATTCCAAACATTCACCAGGATGGACGGCTTAGCCTTGATCTATGACGATCGATAAGGGGTTAAAATGAGTTAGGGCACCTTCTGAACCATGTTTGTCTCTTTTTACATAAGTTCAAAAAGGCAAAACGGCCTGACGCTATACGCACGGGTGGTAAGTATACGTACAGTAAACTACAAACGGCCGTACATACGTAGGCAAGTGAGACCGCGGCGCGGCATTCTTGGGCAGAGACTCAGGGGCTCTCAATGCTGGAGCAGCAAAGGCAGTGGAAATAGACGGTGGATATCAGGAACATTCTTCCAGGGAGGGAGGGAGAGAGATGGTGAGAGAGAGAGAGACGGCAAATTATGCCACAGAATGATCCAGTGGCGCTGTTCTAGTTCTGGATATCATTTACCATGGAATATGCAAATTCATAAAGCTCAACCTCCAAAATTTCTAGGTTTCCTCAGCGATTCCCACAGTAAATAATAAAAGGAAAGAAAATCTGAGATCACACTATTTGGAAAACGTATAGGAGGGAGAAAAACGTCGAGAACTAAATACTGTGTGAAAGGATTATTATAACACTGATACACTCAGTGATGAATAAAAATTCGAAACTTTAAACAGTGGTCTAATATATGGGACTTTACAAGCAAGTGAAAACGATAGACAATATTAGAAATCCTAAAGCTCATCCTCAACCGTCTCTATTGATCAGGTATGGCTTCCTTTGGCAAAAAGTGCACGGAACATCGCAACCAACACAGAATAAGTGTAAACAGTATACCGCTCACGACACTCAACCACTGATATTAGCCTCAGACACTAGTGATAACAAGCGAGAATCATACCACGTCTCCTAATAGCGCTGGCCTCACATCGGAATGAGTATATCAGAACATCTACATACAAGTTGGACAAGGGATATGTGTTCTTTGTGACTGATAAGGAGCTGCAGATCTATTAAGTCGCTAGGTCATAAACTATGCCAGGGTCAATAATGCAGCTTATTTCGACGAGCGATCAAAGTGCAACCGCACCCATCGGCCACAAGACGCATGATAGCAATGATAAGAACAAATGCGTCATTCACACTTTTTGACAAATTCCAAGCGATTAATTGAATAGGTGAAAAATATGGCAATAAACGGATAAAACTGTTGTCAAACAATGATACAATATGAACGAGTTAGTACTCACTTAGTCAAAAAAAAAAACGACAAAATTACAAGAAATTTTACTTGTCGATAACAAATAACAGTCAGAAAACAAATCAGCAGAAATTTCAACAACGGTATCAAACTGACCAGCAAAATGAGAAAAGAAAACTGTACATGGAAACAACAAGAAATTAACAAAGGTTATTTAAGAACTAGCCACTAGAAATAGCGCATCCAAAAGTCATAGATGTTGCTTCTTTTTCTTTTTGGCAGAGACTACCTGAGGCGATAAAGCCATGATACTATCGGTCGATTTCCTCTTCCTCGAGGGTATGTCGCACTCAATATTCCCGTTCAAACTTTGTTTCTAGAAAAGCAGTTGTCGTTATGGAAGCTGGAAAATATCTCGAGAAGGTTATCTAATAAAAATATACCTTCTTCAGTTTCTTTTTAGGTGTAATGAATAGCGATTCGTCCGGATGAATCCTCGTAGAATCTACCGACTCAAAGGACAGATCAAAGTTTGTAGGTAGAACCTACAAAATTTTGATAGCTACTAAATGAGTAAAACGCTCATACCCAACAACACGAAGCGACTTACATTTCCAGACTTTCTTTTCTTCTTCTTTGTTTTGGAAGCTTGCAGCGTATTGGACAATGAAAGTATGGAGGGTGAAGCGGAAGGTGATGAAAGTAGCGAGTCCGTGCCGTTAATCTGAGAAACAGAGCAGATTACCTACCTCAAACACAGAGAACTTTGATTAATTTCACCACAGTCGACAGAAATCATGTGACTGTAACAGAAGAAGAGCAATAGGGGGGTAATTTTTCCTCGGGTCAAAGAAAAAGTGAGAACAAGGGACTCCTCCGCTTTTCCACGAAGGTAAATAATTATGATGTAAAGAAGAAAAAACCAGCTGAGTCCTCTTCTTCCAGAAAACTAGACGAATGTTTTGGCATAACACGCCAGAAAAGAGAACCTTGGTTCAGGGGTACTTTCACCTTAACCATCATAGTGATAAAAACATGCAAACCACATTAAGAATTACATAGCTCACCTTCGATTCGCCCTTCCTTTGTCTTTTCTTCTCTTTTTTATTCGATGGGCACTCATTTAGCGAATCCTCATTGCAGGGGACATCAGTATCCTCGAATAGAGACGAAGAAGGAATTATATCTAGTGGATGTGACTGGAAGTATAAGGAATTTATATTTAAAAATAAATAAAAATGAATGAGATGCTCACCAATGGCTTACTCTTCTTCTTTCGCTTTCTCAACTTCTTTCCACGTTTCTTTCCATTTTCTATCGGCAACTCTTCCTTTTCTACCATCTGTAAACACGTCCTCATGAGTATCAGATCACTCTAAAACATTAAGTCATGACGATCTCAGTGTAAACCTACATCTTCCTCAACAGGATCCTCGAAAACTGTATTTACCAAGGAAGTCGATGCCTCAGACTCGATTTCAAGTCCAGAGTCGATTGAAACCTATAACAAGTTAGATGAGGCTGGGTAGCAAATATAAAAATGAAGGCAAGGAGGTACAAGGGAACTGTACCTTTCTGAGATCTGACGATGAGTCATCAGTTCTGAAAAGAAAAACATTGAGACTACCATAGGACAGAGAGAATTTCCAGTTTAATGTGGATGAAAAGATTAATTCGGGAGATTTCAACGTAATATTTTCAAAAACCGTAGTTGCAAAGAATTGGCGCCAGAGGTAAGGCAAAATTAACCAAATGTATGACCAAAATCAGCATGCTCATTGGAACAAACAAAACAGTAGCAGATAAAATGATATAGGAAAAAGCAAAATTATGAGCGAAGCAACATAGCATTGAAAAATATTGCTTAATAGGCAACTTTAAAGAACTTTACCATTTGTTCTGCTCCACAAAACTTCAAGAAAGACAATTGAGAAGGCAAAACATTCAGACTTACTGTGACGTCTCCTCCACATCCCTTTCAACAGTGGTGCCCAAATCAATCTTTGTATCACTGGAGTCCATACTTGACAGGATCTCCTCACTAGAAATGAATTATCGCAACTAAAGAACCATTTAAAAGGCAGTGCTTACTAGCACACCTACCGAAACCTCGCCATTTGGTCTTTCGTGCGAACTGCATCAAGTTGCTCATCAGTTAACTGCAGTAGCCGCATCACTCTAGCCGTATCCACAGTCTTCTGTCCCATTACTCGACCGCGGAGGTCAGAAGATATCGATAAATCAGCGAGGGATGAGGGGAACCTGAATGCCACAGAATAGCTGATCGTCAAGAAAGCGAGGAAAACTGCTAGATTCAGGCATTCTTCAAAAAAAAAAACAAAAAAAAAAACGAGATAGTAAAGAAGAAAAAACGTCAAGAAACATGAAGAACAACAAAGGAACCTTCAGGGAAAAGGGGTTCGTAACTAACCGAGCCCATGAGTAACCTCTCTAGACTGATTAAAATAAGCCCAGCAATATGAAGTGTGAAATTCGTAGAACTGCTGGAGCAAAATTGCATCATCTGACCCAGGAGCATAGAAAAGAAGGAAGTAGCAAGGACTTCGCTTGCGCATTCTATCAACGTCCTTTATTAATGCAATGTAGTTAGAACATGGAGAGACGTCAATCGATGCTTTCTTTCCGCTATTCAACACACGAAAGGAAACGTGGAGAGAGGGTGAGCCTCAACTTTCATTGAAGGACCAACAAGGTGGACAGTTCTCAGCTATTTCAGCTTTTCCTACTATGTTCTAGGAGCCAACATGCTTCCTAGAATTCCGTAGTGCGCTATTCAAAAAAGCAGAAGCGTCGCTTTATAAGCTTGCAATCGGGCAAAAGGGAAGAAAGTGAGTCACGCCATGAGAAGCAAGAAAAAACAAATCAATAGAATAATATAACCACAGTATCCATTGGAATGATCAACGACAGTAAAATTGAAAAATAACCATGGAATTTCAGAAACCAGACCTTTTATCGAGCGAAGTGAGAAAGCTAGACAGTCCAGCGTAGGCCGACTCCATAGCGCTAGCCTGCTTGCTGATGCCATTACTTATGTCAGCACACATTGCAACAATAAATAGACTGAACTTTTCCTAAAAGCAAAAGAAATTCAAAAAAAACACTCTAACATCCAGAGAAGAAAATAGCGACCATTTCAACACTAAGTAAGGGCTACACTGTGAATGTCATCCAGAATATCCTGCTTTTCTACGTATAGGAAACAGGACATGCGGGCCGAAACTTCTCTATAATCTCATTAAAGGTAGATCAAATGTCAGCTACATCGTAACAATGGAACCTACCCAATGCCCTAGCTCGAGTTGTCCCATGATGACATGTGCAGTACGTACGCATAGATCTCGTATCTGAACGAAGTATACATGACTTATAAGATCGAGGCAATACTGCTGTA
Source organism: Ancylostoma ceylanicum (assembly GCA_000688135.1). NCBI lineage: Eukaryota > Metazoa > Nematoda > Chromadorea > Rhabditida > Ancylostomatidae > Ancylostoma > Ancylostoma ceylanicum. The sequence goes on from JARK01001345.1 coordinate 451,333, forward strand.
TCTAACCTGTTGCAGTCTGAACAGCCTCTTCAGGTAGGCACCCCCAATGTATCGAATGACGTCATTAGAAGGCATGTAGAATCCGGCACCGCTAGCCGTTGCTTTCTGCAGTAGGAGGGGGAGCAGCTCAGCATTTCTACGTGAACAAAGAGAAAGAAAAAACAAAGATTTAGCCAAGGAGCATAATACATCCACAGTGGGCCTCGTTGGTGCCTTTCCGCTGCCTCGAAAAAAACGTGGAGCGACAGCGTCGCTCGAGCAGGAAACCTCTCCGAGACAACGAACTATGGGGTTCTCTTGAGAGTTGGTTAGTTTTCTTATTAGTTAGCATCAAACGTGACGAAAAACTGTCAAGAAAACCAAAATTCGCCACTACGACGACGACTCCATCGTGAGCGGAGCGGTCGCGCTGCGTGCTCTTCGAGGCCCCGGAAAGGCCACCGACGCCCGCTGTAGACAAGCTAATCTAACATGTCAAGGCAAAATGAATGACAACATAAATGAGATCAAGTGAAAGAATAAGCTTGCGAACAATTAATGCTACCTACCTTATGCACATCCGACACCTTCTTAAGCAGATCATCCTCGTTGTACTTTCGCAACGCCCGCGAAAGATTCTTGTAGTTCATCCAGTATCCTTGACGACGATGTGGTCCATTGAATTTATAGACTAGCGCTTGCGCTAATGCTTGCGTAGATGGCACCAAAGGTTTCTTCAGCTGTTCCACCTGAAATACTATGATGAATTTGGTAACACCAACAACTCTCAGGCCACCTACAATGTTTTCAAGCGCGAATGCCACCCGTCTCACAGGCGTCGAGTCCTTTTCTGGGGTAGTGCTAAAGAGGCGGATGGGATACGTGGCGGTCGACTCATCCAGGAATTCTGAAGCAGAATTATTTGACACGAGAGTTGTGTATAAAGTCAAACAATAGAAAGAAAAGGAGAAGAATTAGGTTTTTTTAGAGCTACTCAGTACTGAGATAGAATGGTATTTCACAAATTACCTTCCTCTGAATGGAACTATAAATATAAGGTATCATAAACAACAGCTTGTGTACTGCGTAAGAACTTCATCACTTGGTATAATAAAATCATAACAAAATGATAGATCTTTTAAAGCCAACAATTGAAACTTCCACATTCACAGGAAATGTGGAATTACAATGAAAGAATTGCTTAAACCACGACAGGTATTTCCAGAGTTAGGTTGGCACGGAAAAGTGGGAAAATGGTAAAAAAAGAGCGAGCAAAATGGTAAGCTAACCGATTATTAGAAGACTTCTCACCTCTATATGAGCCCAAAAACTTACTTTTTTTCATGTTTTTTTTTCATTTTAAAATACAGAAAGGAAAACTTTATACAAAGTTACAATACCTACTACATTGAAACAAAAAGCATCAACTAAAATGAGGGGGAACATCATAAAAAAAGGAAAAACACTCACGTAAAAGCTCGGAGAATTCTCCTCTCCAAGACATACTGGGTTAGGACCTGCACACTAAAAGAGATCTTTCAATAAACTAAAAGATCAAAAATCTAGACAGTTCTTTGAAGATCTACGAGACATTACATCCGTTACTGAACAAAATTAAAGCTGAATTCAAAAAGATGAACTCCGGTACAACCAACCGGGCGCGGGGCTGATCCTGACTGGGTCCTTGATTTGTCACCGGAGCGCAAAAACTCCAAGTAGGGCACTATCCCACATTACGAGCCCTAAAATTTCCTAATTTTTTGACGAGACTTTGCATGGGGGGTTACTGAAGGTACTGATCACGAATATCGCACACATTTGATGTCCATCAAGCACCTCGAATAGCTTTCTTTTTTCCTGAGAGTTCTACACGAGCATCAGATGTTTTAAAAGAATCTGCAAAACAGGGCTGGATCTAAACTATTTTTTAAAAATTTTTATACTCACTTTTATACTCCCCTTTTATACGCATCCACACAAAATCAGTAAAAATAAGTTCTCGCAGGAGCACTAAACCTTTTCTAAGGTTAACTGCGAGTTTTCCTGTCAGAATTAACCATTGAATCTGAGTGTGCTGACACTTCAAGGAATTGTTTCAAAATTCTAGGCGAAATATCTCGGAGGGAGGGCGTTTGGGTCCCGTCGAAAAATGGACGTGGCTAACAATGCCCCATGGATATGCACGCTCTGCAGCAGCGGTGACAGCCAGGCAGGCTCATGCGAAGCACATGTTCTTAGCGTTGTAAAACCAAAAATTCCAAATAAATCGTTGGAATCACGGTTCACTGTTTCCTTGTAAATCTCTTCGCATCAATATTTGAACTGGGAAGACTTTTGGAGCAACTTTAGAACAATGTTGTGTTCGTTAGAAATGTGCAGAACGTAAGAACAAACGAAACAAACTATTTCTCTTCAATCCTAAAATTGAATCTATTCGAAGTTTTCATAGGAATTTAAGCAATCTGATGTTTAAGAGACCGAACCCGTTCACAGCCGTTGGAAAATGGAGGGAAAATTCAAAATATGTCACTCAAATCAGAATACGTCATCTAGAAATAATGACAATCCGGAGGGATGCCTCCGGGTTCTAAATGTCTGTCCACTTCGAAAATTGATGCAAAGAGAATTACAAGCAAACTGTGAACAGCAATTCCAACGATTTATTTGAATTTTTGATTCCACAACGCTAAGAACATATACTCTCATACGGTCCCACGAGCCTGCCTGGCTGTCACTTACTGCTGGCACAAAGCGTGCGTATCCAGGGGCATCGTTAGCCACGCCCATTTCTTTGAAAGGACCCAAACGCTACGCCGCCAACCTATCCCTGCTTCATACATATTCAGTGAACCCCTAACGGGCAGCTGGATACCGATCAGCGCGGCGGTGCGCCAGCGTTGGTCAGAAAGTATCAGAGAGAAGCATTACCGGTCGAGGAGTGCAGCAGGCAGTCAGAGTGCCACTCCGCGCCGCGGCACTGGTCCGCATCCAGCTGGCCGTCACGGGTCCGCTGTACGCAGCCACATTTACTGTCAAGAGTCGTGTAGCCATGCACATCTGATTGGATTTGAATAATTCTTCGTTCAAGGGTCCTTGAACTATGACATGATTAGCAGGTCATAAAGAATGAATGAAGATATAAGGAAAGTCTTTTATTAATCTTTATCAAAGGTAACATCTTCATACGACATTAGAAGGTGTACAGTAAAAGGAGGGAAAACAAAAGCAACGGGCGATAAACATAGAACTGGCTGAACCGGTACAAGTGTTTGCTGGAGTAGACTTTTTGTTACAGTCTTACCAATTTTTTCTAATTAATGTTATGTATTTTAACTACGGCGTAGCTGATACATGCACAACTCCTACTGTATTTACTGTACATTACATCATTAGTACAGTGGGAGTCGATGACGGTGACCCGCCTGCGGCCTCGAAAAGCACGTGGCGCGACCGTGCTGCTCCAGCAGGAATTCTCTTCGGGACATCAAATTATGGGGTTTTCTTGATACTCAGTTAGTTTTCTTATTAGTTACTATCAAATGTGATGAACAACTATCAAGAAGACCAAGATTCGCCTCCGCGGCGACGATTCCATCGTGAGCGGCGCGGTCGCGCCGCGTGCTTTTCGAGGCCGCAGACGAGTCACCGCCATCGACGCCCACTGTACTTACAATTAGTATAGTTAGTATATATTGCACCGTACCTATTCGCTGTGTGAGGTCGATCACTAGAAATGTTGTGTTCAGGTCCACGCCCAATCGACAGACATCAAAATCTATGTCGCACAAGCGACGGCGACAAATGATGCAACCCTCCTTGGAGAGTATATCTTGTGTGTAAAGATAGACATAGTAGGAACTGTTTACAGTTATTAAAGCTCAATATACAATACTGAAGAGCAACAACTGGCGGGACAGAGCCAATGTGGAACAAAAACTAAAAAAAAATTGGTTCCGAATCGAGTACTTCACCGCTCTTGTCCCTCAGCCTTATTTAGGATTTTTTTACTGATTACAGTGATCCATGTTATTAATATTAACCAATAATAGGTCCCGTCTTGAACCTGCATCATACATTCACATTTGGTTTTTCTTCTGAATAATCAACTAATTTGGAATGGTGGAATTGGTGAGAATCTTTGATGGATCCTTCGTTGGCAGCAGTTCCATCATCAACGATAACATCATCGCCATCACTGAGAACGTCTGAAATTCATTACAAATAAGAACAGCACGCTTGTGAAGAAATTGGCAGTGGGTGGAGCACGCTGACCGCGCCGCAGCTCACGGCCCCGCCCACAGCCAAATTTTGGCATTACCGCAAGGATCAACGGTTTCGTCATCACAGCGAAGCCCCAGATGGTAACACCCATATTTGGTTGTTCAAGATGATTGGACAGTGCTAGTGCTATTTGATAGACCTGAAAAAATAAAAAAAAGTACTCTCACTGGAAACTTTAGAAAGCATTCTAGAACTCGCTTCTGGCCGGTACGGATGCCAAACTGCTGAGTTTAAGCAAAGGAACGTCTTTGACTTGTATGCCTGAAAAAAAAAGCCCAAGGTCAACAGGCTCGCCTGGTGGCCGCTACGCGAGAACTGTTCCCCGTAGCCTCCATTGTTTCTTTAACATATGACCTTATCTGTTGGCTACTAACCATCATCGATCGAACATCCTCTGCTCCTTCCTACACCGCTTTGATCTTTAATGGTTCTTCCTAATAATTTTATTTCCCTACTAATGTCCCCTCCTCCAGTGAACGGGGAACAGTTTTCGCTCTATCGCTGAAGGTTGTTACCTCATCGTAAAGCCTAGCAGGTGAGACCGTCAATCCAAGAAAGCCATATAAAACAATGAGGAACGCTGGTAGACCTGAAATGAATTTTTGATGGCGGCACTGTTCGCCTTTGGCTGTGTCTATACTTAATCGCGGTGCGATCATCGCGCACATGCGAGTTGTTCGAAGGCGGGCGGTCTCGCGCAGATTCATGTACCTACTACGGTCGCATTGTGATAACTGACGGTTTTCCTAGCGATGCAACGTCGCATTACACCGTCGTGTGCATTTTATACTTCATTTTCATGGACAATCGCGATGCGGTGTGCCGAAATCGCGTCGCTGCCGCCAGTATGCGCGATGGGACAATTCCACCCATATTGGGGACGAGGGCTTGTCTTTCTTTCGTTCTTCTTCCAGCTGTCTTAGCTAACAATCCATTTGAAAATTGGCGGTTTTCCTCGCGACGCGATGTCGTCGATTTCCGTCATGTGCCGTTTATACTTTATACTAGACGGTATGCCCGGCTTCGCTCGGGTGTTTAATTTCTCCCAGCAGTTTGACGCTGATGACGATAACTGTTAAACCCAACGATCCTTTCATAGTGCTCGTCATTTTCATGACCAGCCCAGAAATCCTTTTTCATTCACCTCTGTCAGAAAGTAGGAGCAGTTGTTTTGTTGGTAAATTCTTCTAAAATCCTTGCTATATTCACGTTCAGTGTGTTGGAGAGCCTTAGTGGATGTGTTCTTACTTATCACTAAGTGAAGGCAGAAAAATAGACAGAATCAATAACTCTGTGTTTTCGTGGGATGTGATTGTCATATTCGTATTCAGCGTATTGAAGAACCCCAATAGGCATGCCCTCACCGACCCGTGGGCAAAAATAGCGAAAAATCGATAAAATCGATAAATCAATACTTGGTGGAAAACAGTTATCATATTCGTGTTCAGCGTATCGAATAACCCCAGTAGACATGTCCCCACCGACCCGTGGGCAAAAATAGCGAAAAATCAATAAAATCGATAAATCAATACCTCATGCAAAACGGTTGTCATATTCGTGTTCAGCGTATCGAATAA
>JARK01001345.1:459227-469908 GCA_000688135.1 Ancylostoma ceylanicum
TGTATATGTGTGCAAAGTTTGGCCCCGATTGGTTAACTCTCCGCGATTTCTATTCGGAACATACATACACACACACACACACACACACGCACACACACACACACACATACACACATACATACGGACATTCATTTTTATATATACAGATTCATCGACAATCGCGATGCGATGTGCAAATACTGTGTCGCGCCGCTAATAGGTGCAATGGGACAATTTCGTCCATACTTGAATTGAAGTTCGCCTTTGTTACGCTTTTTTTTCAGCTGTTTCAGCTCAGAATCCACTTGGCTTCGCTACTCGCCGCATCGCGCATATTTTGGCCGTCGCTGCGGCGATGTCGTGACGCGATGAAGTATAAACACAACCACTCTTCTATGAAACACAGATCTAGCTGACGACACAAGAGAAGCGACTACTAGAGAACCTTGGAGAAGATAAACATGTATACCCATGACGACGATGTCATCAAAGGATCTGATCCGATCGGCTAGCATTATGACAGTCATCAGTATTGATGGAATCATTGTAGCGATCATGGAGAAGGCGTACACCTGAAAAGTTCGCGCGGTTTAGAACTGACCTGATTATAGACCAATTTATACTACATGCGTGCGTGCGCGCGTCGGCGGTGCGTTGGGGCACGTTGTAAAAATGGCGCGTAAGGTATGGCCAATAGCTAATAATACCCTCACGGTTCACGGCTTTATACCAGATGCGTGCGTTTGGCGCGCGTAAAAATACACGATGAAAAATAGGGCTAGTCGCATCGCTGACGCAGCTCAGACGCACGCGCTCACGGGTCTCGCGGCGGCCACGCGTTCTTTTCATTCAGGATTACATGCCGCATTGACAATTCTTCACAGAAAATCTTCCGCAAATAGATGCGTGCGTCTGAATAGTATAAACTACCCTTTTCTCACATCCTTCCCTGATTAAAGATAGTGTCTCAGCTGAGAAAAATTTAAATTTGAGATTTTTATACAGGAAAAATCTCCATAAGAAGCTGATCACAAAGATATACCAGATTCCTCATGAAGCTGCCGAAAAACGCGTTTTTGGCTGCCTCATTTGTGGAGCAAATGGGTGTGGGTGTCCATTGAGACATCTGCCACAATGAGGCGCGGAGTGCCAACGATCGATATCGCCAATAGCACAGATTTATGGCAAATCTCCTAATGCGCAGGTGGTCGTATTGATCGTTTGGACTTTGCGCCTCCTTGTGGCAGATGTCCTAGTGAGCTTATCGAATTCTCCGCAAAAGAATGGTCTCAAAGACAGGTTTTTGGCATTTTTGGGACAAATCATGTATACCACTGTGATCAGGGTCTCACGACGATTCTTTTCGTATAAAATAAATAAACAAACAAACAAACAAACAAACAAATAAATAAATAAGTAAATGAATCTCCAATTCGCTTCCGAGGTTATTCTGCTTTTGAAGACTATACTAAACATTTCAAATTGACTCCTCAAACAACATTAATTCTGTGCATGGACAACTACCACAAATCCATACCCTGCACAAATTGTCCAATCCACGAATTGTTCTAGTGATCTTACGATGAGCCGCAATCGCTTGCAACAGACGCTCCTTCAACCTCTCCTCATCCCTTTCGTCAATCTACAACACTACCATAACATCTTTCATTGTGACAGTTGTCCTGACCAGCATACCTCGGTTAACGTGCTGTTGAAATATTGCAATTCAAGATAAGCACCATTGACAAACATGTTAAAAATGAATATCACGACATTCCAGCAGAGAAACAGATGGAGAGTGGACAGTGAGTGCAGTGGGCGGAGCCACCTTGGACTATAGACCTGGAACAACTATTGGCCATAGGTCGGAATTTCGGTGGTGGAGCATTTTTAAAACGGCAGATTCCAGAGTAAGAATGGACTTACATAAAATAGCCGTGGTTGGTCATCAAGTTTCAGCAACCTCCTTCCAAAAGTGTGCACAGCAATTACACAAATCATAAACACATTGATCACATGAAATCGCACTAAGGATCCTGCAAAAAAGGGAAGCGTAGAAAATGATGCTGGAATCGGTTTTTGATTTCCATCAATGATGTGCAGCGAGAACATTACCCTACAATGAGCTCCAGACGGCCGTAGACAACCGGGACCGCGCGCGGCGTTCCTGGGCATAGACACAGGGGCGCTGCATGCTGGCTCTGGTTGTCTGTTGCGGCGTGGCACTGGAGACAGAAGCAGACAACCAGAGCCGGAATGCTGAGCCTCTGTGTCTTTGCCCGAGGACGCTGCGCGCGGTTCCGCCCCTTGTCTACGGCCGTTTGGAGTACACTGTAGGTACTGTACGTGTAGGAAGGGTCGATGAGTAAGCACCAGACGTGACTATGGTTCGCTACCATGGCGGCGATTCCACCGCGAGCGACGCGGTCGCGCTGCATGCTTCCTAAGTCGGCAATAGGTGCAATTACATCGATGTGCACTGCATGTACCTCCACCTTTCCCATCTTTTTTCCCGTGTCTTGATTGATTATGGCCATGTGGCCACTATTTGTGAATCCAATCCACTAATAAATTCTTATTTTTTAAAAATTTTCATTGGTAAGTTGTGTAGTTTGGCATGCTCCACTCGCTGACGCTATCGCCGCTTTCATCGATAACCAATCGATACCAGTGGCAGACACAGGGGGGCCCTCCCCTCGCAAGAATTGGCCGCCAAATTTTTGAAATTACTTCAGAATACAGAATAAAAATCTTGTATTAGTTAAGTTTTCTTTTTTTAATATTATTTCCTAAATAACTTTTATTAAGTATTTAATACTACAATAAATAATTCATTAATTTTGGTTCCCATACGGGTCTCCAAAACGGCGGAGACCCCTATTTTTCCCTCCCACCCACTTTCTGCGTCCGCCACCGATCGATATGTATCTTCTTGATAAGGCTTGCTCAGAAAGTCAAGGCAGGCGCTGCTGGAGATATTGTACAGTATCCTGTGTCGCTGTCACCCCTAAGAAACTCCACTGGTCCGAACCCACTCAGACGCGTTAGCCCACATTATTGATTGGGAATGAGAACGGTGGTACGTACGGATACGCAGACAGTCAGAGTGCCAATACGCAGGTGATGCGGCGCATGCGAGAGGGTAACGACCATTGAATTCTGCTGTGATCCTGGATGGCTAGGGTCAAAGCCAGAAACATGAATTTGAGGCAAATGAAACAGTAAGGCAATTTGAGAGCACCTAGAGAGGAATCTTCTATCAGAACTGTGTATTAGAATTTCTTAGAAACCGCTAGATTCGCTAGGTTCATTGAAAGTCGAGCATGTTTCAGAAGAGTAATGAAAATCTCCTCCCAGTATCCAGTAAATGTAAGGTCACGAGTAATTTTCGGGAGCACCGCTAACCAATTCACCGGACCCCCCGTTGACGATTCTTAAAATGGCAATGTCAATTTGAAAATTGATGAACATCCTTCAATAACAAAAACACCTAATCAGGCTATATAAAACTCCTGCCAGGTGGGTTGCAATCATTCCTATTGGACTCACGACGTCGTGATGAACACTTATCGCTTCATCAGCAGCTTCTACTACCCGCCAAAGCCGAAGACCGAGCAAGGACAAGGACCAGCGGGTCAACCGGTGCAGATGAACCATGTCGCGGCATCCCTGGGCGTACAACAAGTTGGCCAGGTGAGTTTCTAATCAAGCGCGCTCGTTCAGGACTTCTGCCAAAGAGGGGTTTTGCAGGCTGCTCAACAGGCTCAAATGGAGTTGATGAAAGCTCAGCAATTGAAGCATGTACCTCCTAGTGTGGACCACTATTTTTCGCCGAAACCTATCGTTGAAAGACGTAAGTTTGGCTTCTGCAGGGTTTTGGGGAGAACTCCAAGAAAAGATGCGTATTGATCGACACTGTGAAGAGTTGAACATTCAGCAGGGATCTGCACTCTACCATTCTAAGATGCTAGCAAATGCGTAGAATTCATTTTTTCGGTCTGAACGTAGCACTCAGAGCCATTTATACAAGATGCGTGCGTCATTCGCTCGCAGAACGCACGCATCTGTTTGTGGAAAATGTTCCGTGAAGACCGGTCATAGCAGAATGGACACCTTGAATGAAAATACCACGCGAATAGCCGCGAAAACGGAAGCGCATGCGTCTTGCCTGCGTCCGAGCTGCGTCAAGGTCGCGACGTTTAATACATAGACGCAAGCGCATCGAACGCACGCATATGTAGTATGAAATGCGTCTGCGGGATTTACAGGTCTAAAGTAGTCGGTGCGGCTGTGAAATATCGAGCATGTTTGACATAGTTTGAAACCGAGAGTGAGGCCGGAAAATGAGGGGGCGGGACCCTTGCTCGACTGCCATTGGCTGGTTCCGAACCATAGCTGATGACGTGGGCGAGTGCAGGATTACCATATTGACCAGGGTGCACAATTAAGATCACTCAAAATAGACGTGTTAACATACCCGAATTTACCTTTACCTGGCCCCATCAACATTTCTACTACTTTCTACTACTGCATCTAGGACATGGATGCATCACTGAGATCACCCAGGGTAAACAATTGACTCCCGTGTTAATGATGGGCAATCCTGTGCACTGCTGATATGTTTACCTTGGGTAATCTTAGGGATATCAGCGCAGGAGCGGCATGTGTAGATGAAATTACCCACTGCTAACACACAGCGAATTTACTCGCCATTAAAATGGGCGTCAACACTTTTATCCTGGGTAATCTTAGAGATGCACCCGGGATCAGCAGTGATGAGTATCTGGACCTGCATGATACTAGAGCAGCACGATTTGTACGAGTTGTCCTCACATGCCCCACAATCTGTTCCCGTGCCACTTCGAATTTCCTTTGTTCCTTTCCATATCTACCTGTTTAGTACTATGTAGTTCCTACAATCTCTTTTATTCTTTATTCTTTATTACATCTCTATATCGTAAAGGAACGATTACCATCGATCTGCGTTTGCGTAGAGTTCAGCAGTAGCCATGTTACCTCCAGTTGTTGGTCTCCATCTTCATCTTGTCGTGTGTCTCCATCTTCATCCTTCTTCTTTCGCACTTGGAGATAAAGGCGTACTGCCGATTATGTGGGCGTACGACCCGCGCCAGCCGACGGCGTGTTGGGTCGGAGTCTTCTCTCCACACGGGTAGCACGTTGAAGCTGGTGGAGGGATGGTCGATCGCTCAGTGTGGCACCGTAGCAAAGACTTCCTACAATCTCTCCTGCGTGAAAACAGCTTTGTGTTCCTCAACGCAAAACCAATCATTGCTGCTGGAATGGGCAGATCCAACCAATAAAATGCGACCAGATGGCACTCCTTCCAGTCAAACAACGAAACAATTTTTCAGCTCTTATCGAGTCGTCGTACTGTGATTACCTAGCCAATTACTCCATGATACACCCCCTGATTACAAATGCACAGTCGACAACTACTGCTGCCATCCCTCCAGAAAACATTGAGAACCAGTTGTGCCCTCCTGTGCCACCGCCATCTGCTGATCTATATAATCCTGAGGTTGGTAACTAGCCTTGAATTTTCTTAAATTTCTTCCCTCAGGATTGAGGAAAGCATCTCAATGATGTCGCTGCGAAAATTTCAGGTGCCTGTCGTTCCACAGATGCAATATCCCGGGTATCAATACCAGCAGCATATCGCCAACTTCCCGACTGTGACATACTCGAGCGATCCTACCCTTTCACCCGCCAAGCAAACAGTAGATCCGATGAGGCACGAATTTGCCAAAGAGGAGGCGATTCCGGTGAGTAGGTGTACTAGTGGTGGAATGGCTACATGCAGACATCATTCTTTACAGGAGGAAGAATCCGAATATTCTGACTACGCGTGGAAGCGTGATCGAAAGAAACGCATGCAATACGCCGTTGACAGGAACTATGGTAGTATTATTCATCCATAAATTTGTTTAATCTGTGCATTCAAAGAGCTACTCGTAACGGAATTCAGGAACACTCCCAGAAAAGCGAGGTCGTTCATCATCCTCTGGAGCGAGGTCATTCATTTTGACTTCCCGATCTGGATATACGTAGCTGGAGCATTCGGAGATGGTCGTTCCGTTGAGCGAGAATGGGGCATCCAGCACCCATCTGTTCCTCATGAACATAGTCTTCATTAGATTCAGTTGGAGACCGATCGTTCCACACGCGTCGTCGAAGTCGGCCAGCATACGTTCCGCTTCACTGATGTTGGGTGTTATAAGGACAATGTCATCAGTGAAGCGAAGATGGTGCAGCAGCCGGCCGTCAACTCGCACTCTCATGTTGTCCCATTCTAAACTTCGCATGACGTCCTCGACGGTGACGGTGAATAGTTTCGACGACACAGTGTCGCCTTGTGAACCCCTCTCCTGACTTCGATGGTGATGTCGTCGTAGAATGGCGAGATTCTGGTCGTGAAGTTGCTATAGAGCTCGCGAAATATCCTGATGTATTGAATCGGTACACCCTCGTTGCCCAGAGATTCCAAGACTGCTTCTGTCTCAACGGTGTCAGAGGTTTTCCTCAAATCGGTGAACGTGAGACAGAGCGGCATCTTGTATTCTTGTGATACTTCAATGGGCCTGGAGATGGTGTGTATATGTACAAAATATTGGGTGTTAAAATAAGTCCTTGTGCTTCTTTTCGGATGCACTTTTCCCTACCCATTCGCTATCTTTCAGATACAAGTCATGTACGATTCCAAAGAGCTATTCTTCTTCTACAAGAATGTTGTAGATAGTTTTTGGTAAAATAACAGTTTGCTTGAGTTTTGAGCCTGCAAATTGGAGTAATGAGTGAATGAAAAACAGCGCAACTGACAGGTAAATATTCTGGCATTCTGCTGAAGCTAGAAAGGACATCAAAACTGGCCAGACGATCTGTGCTAAGTATGAAAGAGATGTTTTGCGTAAAATGACTTGTCATTAGCAATTTTCGAAACTTAAAAAGACATACATATTTTATTACAATGACACCAATCACTTCGACCAAACAGATTTCTTTCGAGAGGAACTGGGACATGCTTTATGTGAATCGTACGGTGTATATGGATATGATACCTCTCGGAGCTACCGATTAGCTGAGGTAAATCTGCTAAAAGAATACATTCGCAAGGGTCTAGCTATCTCACCCCATGGTAACGTCGGACCCCACCCTTGTCAGCATCGCCAAACTGGTCCTCCAGCACTTCCACTGGTAATGTTATTGCGCGTTTATATTTTACAGAGTTTCCACATTCAAGTAGTATCGGATGCTTTCTGGTCCCTATTGAATTCAAGGTGAGAATGGTGTTTTTCCTCTGATTGGCGTTTTTCTTCCCAAGCCTGAAAATGAAGTAATTCAATAGATCTGTGAAAAGGCGTGATGATAGGTTTGTAGAGGAAGAAAAGAGCTTTCAGACGGCATAGGAGAGATTACGGAAAAATGGCAAAAGGGCGGAGAAAACCGCAACTGAAGAAAAAGCGCAAGGGCTTATGTTACCACCTAATATAATCAATCAATATAGTCAGTCGTACTAATCCTCTGCTTGCTCGCACGGCTGTCCTTCTTCTAGTGTTCTTTCAATTCTTAGATGGTAGATTCTTCATATGTTCAGGTCGAATCCTGTCAGGACCGGGCGCTGTACGATTCTTCACCGACTTGATGGCATGTCGGACCTCGGAAGGGAGAACCGACGGGATGACATATACATCCTCACTGAGATGCATGGATGGAGGTGGACATGACTGTCGAAGAGGCCAGAGTAGAAGTCAAAGATGACGTTCTCCATTACCCTTCTAGATGAAGAAGTCGTTCCGTCTGGGCGCCGGAGGGCAGTCATCTTCATCTTCATGGCGCCATATTTCACATCCAAAGAATATTCGCACAAATCCCCAGATGCAGATGTAGTATCGATCTCAGTAAATATGACGCTTTCAATGTCAACACTTTCAGAGCACGAGCAGGAATTTCCACCAGCTGATGCGAGCGCACCGTTTTCATCCGCACCGATGGGCCAGCTAAATCAGGTGAACTGACGGTAAATCAGCCGACCAGCTTTTCTTACTAAATGTTGAGGAGTCAGGGCCTCCAACAAGCTGTACAACACATACCTGTACAACCGTCTCCTCCGATGTACAAGTACAGAAACAATGAAGTGGAAGTGGAAATTCAAAAGGGTTATGAAGCTAAGTACCTTGCGAATGGTGTGGTTAGTAGATCACAATAAATTCTTTCCCTTTTATGGAAGCCAAAGAATTTTAGGATCGGTTTGAACCATAGCGAAAAGAATCTGTAGCTTTTCAGGATTCTGAATACGTTGGAATTCCGAACGACCTCTTCCCAGCGTATCGAAAGCAGCCAATCACGTATGTCCCTCCTCCAGAAAAGCCAATGATTAAGCAACTGCCCAAGTATGAAGTTCATAACGTCGTAGTCACCGCACCTCCACGCGAAAATGCGCCACCACAGAATCGAGCGTTCGTCGAAGGTGGGCGTGGCTTATTTGCTTTTTCATGAAGATTACTTAAAAATTTTGAATTTAAATATTCAGAGGCCCCTTCTGATATCGACCAGTGTAATACGGCACAGGAAAATCCAATGTTCCGCTCTCGGTTCACCACCCAGGTGAAGCACACGCGTGACCTGCATACACCAGTTCGTCTTCCCGAAGTCCCCCGTTACACAACTCAGGTATTTGTTGGCGATTAAAAATGTGTTCTATGTGTTTTATTTAAATTACACATGTGTTTCGCATGCAAAGAAAGAAGGAAGAAGACGCCTCTCGCCGATCGATATTGATTCGGCAATCGGCTGCGCAGCGGTCCGCCGGATCAATATCGATTGCGCAGCGGCTTGGGCGTACATTTGTAAGGGATTTTCGCGCAAATTTGTTGCATACGACAGAACTGTCACACTTGTGAGAATGCCATGTAAACTTCAATCAAATTGGCGACGACTGTTTCACATTACAACATTTACTGTACTCTACTGTATCTTACAGTCTCTTGTTACAGTACTCGACGATCGGCAACGCTTTCGCACCTGTTGGACAACCGCTGATCTCTGAATATCAATACGAAGATCTCAATGACCTTGCCTCGTGTATCGATGCTATTTGATCAGTAGTACACTCACATATCGCTTAACAACTATTGATCGATCGTTATCGATTGTTCGCTACTCGGTCGGCTGGGGTTCTGTGCGCTAGCTCGTTATTGCTTTGTTTTTATTGTAGTTTCGCGTTTTTGTAATGAATTTTTTCCATGGAGTTTCATTTTTTGACAAGTTGCATAATTTTTTTTGCATGGCGTGCAAGCACAATCGATAATTTCCTGGCCGCGTGCCATGTGTGATGTAGTAGCATTACAGAAAATCAATACTTGGGGGATGCACTCATTGGCTGGGAGCTTCCACCGCTTCTTGCATGAGTCGTTTTCCAAAAAAAAGTTGCTAAAGTGAATAATAGTTGGGTCATGCCGAATATTCATATGCGATGACAAAGCTGGGCGGGGCCTGTGGTCATCCGACCAATCACAAATCACGAAGTGAGACATCTGCTATTGGCCGATATAGTGGGCGATTGACGTCATCAGCTTTAGAGTCAATGTACGCTCGTTATCCTCTTCTCTGTATACTTCAAATAATCACTGCCATGAAACCACTACCGCGTTCGTCCACTAGCTGGGAGCGTGGCCTTCTTCCAGCCAATCACAAGACGAGATAACTTAGACAACTGCTCGAATGACACTTAGACAACTCACTTTTCAACTTATCACGGGATTTCTTTATATACTTTCCCTTCTGGTACGCAACTGTTTCGCAAAGATACTGGAAAAACTTCCCGGACAACTGCCACTGGATCATGAAGACCTGCAAAAAGAGGGCAGAGTATCGAGGCATCTGTATCAAAGCTGACGATGTCGGTTACCCCTGAAATAATAGCCTGAGCTGTCCAGATGATAGCGCACAGGGTTGTGGATGTGGTGACATCAGTAGTGATTCCTCGTCGGTAGATCATGTACATTTCGAAACACATTCCATAAAATCCTAGAACATAGAAAATGTTGATAGCGATAAAATGAAGTAATAACACTAACAACAAAAAATATTGCTGAACAAAAATGGTAAAAAGTAATATGAGTCATGGAAAATTCAAGAAAAATTGAAATAACACAGTAAATTACCTAACGATAGCGAAGCAGCACAGACTGTAAAGTTCAACGCTCGTCGCCATGTTGGCGCAGTGGGGGAGAACCATATGCATATGATGTGCATTATCTAAAAATGTATTCTGTAACCAATCAATATCATTCCCAAGAATAGCTGGCACAGTAGCGGGTGGTGGTTTACGGAAGTTTCCTAATGTAATTCCTGAAATACCAAGTGTCGCGCCGGTCGGGTCCCGACGCGCGCATTGGAACACGGTGGTTCCCACGCCATTGCCGCGTGCGGACGATGCAGCGCGGCTGATTTTTGCATTCGGTCGTTGCTGTATGGTGACTATACTTTGGAATATTCGAAAATTTTTCTCGAATAATCGAATTTCGAATTTATTCGATTTTTAATTTTTTCGAATAATCGAATTTCGAATATATTCGATTTTTCACTTTTATCGAATAATCGAATTTCAAATTTATTCGATTTTTCCATTTTTTCGAATAGTCGAATTTCGAATTTATTCGATTTTTCCATTTTTTCGATTAAT
>JARK01001345.1:475766-498784 GCA_000688135.1 Ancylostoma ceylanicum
AGGATAATCTGAAGAATGCTGTGGGGGGGGGGGGGTAATAATGTCAACATCAGAAGCAGTAAAGCGGGGAATTTCCGGAGGATTTGGATACTGAGAAATTCATGTTATTCTTTTTAAGAACCGAGATAGGGACAATCGGAGGTCAAACCACCTTTTTTAAATTTTTTTCATAACCATCTTTTAACGCCCTTTTTGTGTTTTTATATTCGTATTTATATATTTTTTGAATTAATTTTTCTATTTTTGCCAACATAAAGCATCACTGAGGAACATATGAAGGAAGTGAGGAGATCCACACAAGCGGCTACAGATAAATTGCGTGACTCTCTATACCAAGGAGAGGCATATTCATGAAATAAAAAAGTAATAAAAGACAAAACGAGACCCATAGGCAATTTCGTCCAAGCTGACAAGGGCCGAATTAATTTCCGCGTTTTGATGTACTCTATCGTGCAGAAAATTAGAAAGAAACGGTAGCCGAAAGAATTCGAAGAGCAAGCGGGGGCAAACCGCAAATCGCAGGAAATTAAGCGGCCGCCGACGGAATTGAGTGAAAAACGGTAATCTGTGGATGGCAGCAGCAGTTGCCTCTACATATGGTTTGGAACAATAATTGAAAAATGTGCGCTCTCAGGAGGTTTGCAAGGATGTCTGGGAAATTGCAGATGGGAAAAGTTTCAAGTTTTTCCAGACATCTGCAGATATTCGCTAGGATTGCAGCCTTTGAGTTAGGCGAATATCTTGTCGTTGATTCAAATTCTAATTGGTTCATCAAGGAAGCTTTGGAAATTCACATCGATAAAGAAACATGAGGGGAAGTAATGAATAAAATACAGTTGAGTGGGCAGGGCTTGAACAAATATGTATCCATCTCTAATTGGTTGAATAAATAGGAACCAATCCAAGGGATGTACGTACCCAAGGGATGTACGTAGAGTCCAGAGAGAAGAAAATAGAAGAAGAGAAAAGGAAAAGAAGGAATGAGGGGACAAAGTCAACAACACCAATGCTATCTCAGAAATCTGCGGCGTTGGCAGCAAAGAAAAACATTCAAGAACGATAAATGCGGCATGGCTGTCTGGCGAACTCATTCCTCATTCTTTCCTCTCCCGTCTGTTCTTCTGATTTAATTAATCTTGGGATTAGCCAATAAAGTCCAACGATTTCCGTGGTATTGTGCTGGATTAGCCATGTCATCAGCATCTAACTGAGAGAGGTATATGTGTCTAACAGTGGCGGACGCAGAAAGTGGGCGGGAGTGGGAGAGGGGCGTGGGAAAAAAATTGGGGTCTCCGCCGTTTTGGGTACCCGGAAAATAAAATCAATGAAATATCAATCATGATAATAAATATGCAATAACTATTATCTAAAAAATAATAATAAAGATGAACCAATTTGCCATTAGAAGACACATACTTTTTGGTAATAAGGGATAAGACAACATAAGGTAAAGCACAGAGTGAACCTCAAAGAAATATTCATGAAGCTTTACCAGAAATGAAAGGCAGAACCCAGGTAGGCTACGCATGGGATTCCGTGATTGCACTTACAGCATAGGTACAGTAAACTCCAAACGGCCGTAGACAAGCGGTGGGACCGCAGCGCGGCGTTCTTGGGCAGAGACACCAGAGCCAGCATGCTGAGCCCCTGCGTCTCTGCCCAAGAACGCCACGACGCGGTCCCGCTCCTTGTCTATGGGCGTTTCGAGTTTACTGTATAGTGTTAGCTCATAGAGGGCTGTTTGTCTGAGTTTGTCCGCAATTACGACCATAGTGGCATCGACAAGCCGATCGGCTGGTTCGATCCGATTTTTATACCCACTTCTGTGTTTATGTTGTATGTATTGTGGTTCGTTTTATTCTGATGTTTCCATACTGTCTATATTCCCTGGAAGGAATGTGTATAGGGCGTGGTCGTAATTGCAGACAAAGTCGGATCAGCGGCTATTTCTAAGCTAAAAGTCCATAAATTCGCTGATTGGAAGTGCCCCTTCTTCGTTGAGCGGAAAACTATCCTCTTCATTTCTCCTGAGAATCCTTTTTGCATATCTTAACCCTCTATGTGGAAAATATTTTCACAGAACATAAATAACCAACATACTTGCATGTACTATAAGGCCGAAGACTTAGCCAGGAAGCTGGGGTGAACGAATTGGGAGTAAGTGCTCAGAAGGGCACGAAAAAAGAAAGTTGAAGAAAAAAGATATACAAACTCACGACTTATGATGTCGGCAGAATGTGATTAACGATTAACGGAACTGAGCAGTTTCGTGGGACAAATGCTCATTGATAAGGTGTAATTAATCTTAGGTTGATCCAAAAGTTTTGCACCAATACCTGTTCTTCGATACAGAATTTCTCGACTAAAATGCTTGGTAATAGAATGAGATAGAATGTTCTACTACTTCTCAAGTACAAAGATTAGCAGAACAGGTTCCATCCATGAACCAGAGCGTTAAAAATGTTCAAAAAATTGATAATGTCGAAAAAAGTGCAGAATTTGGTGCGAGATTTTCGGGCCAGCCCAGTGGGTCAAAAGTATTCCCATGACGCTAAACAAGACCCCGGAATAGTGGCAAATGAATGGTGACGCACAACATTTGCTTGTCGAATTCATGAGCTTCCGGGAGATATGCACCAGTTTCTTTGCTGCCATAAAAACCGAAACAGTTGGGCTTCAGAGCAGCTGACGGTGTGGTTATGTGGTTTAGGCTCTGATTAACCCCGAGAATTTCGTCAACGGTGGGCTGCCATGAAAAGGCGCTGATCGCCTGTACCTAGATATACTGTGAGGGAAATTTCTGGAACTTCTGAGAAACTTCTTCAACAATTAAAAATTTGTGGTTAATTTTGTACACGATAACGTTTTGTTGCAGACTTTAAAACGCTAGCTAGAAAACTCTTGGCAACGAGAACTTTGTAGCTAAGGAAGTAATAGGCGCTGCTTTGTGCAGGATATGATATATTCGGCGCAAAAATACTCATTCACGCAACCTCTCGTCATTCCTCTTTGTCAAAAGCAGGCGAGAACTGGTCCCCAACCACGACTGAAGCAGGTAGGACATAAATACTGGAGCACAGAAGCCATACTAGCACATTATTGAACGAGAGTGAGAACAATATACAGTGAACTCGAACAGCCTTAGGGAATGGGCGAAATCGCGGCGCGGCATTCCTGGGCAAAGACATAAGAGCTTTGCATGCTGACTCTGGTTGTCTCCTTCTGCCAGCAGCTGAGAAATCGAGTGCCACGCCGCAGCAGACAACAGAGCCAGCATGCAGAGCCCCTGCGTCTCTGCTCAGAAACGCCGCGCCGCGGTCCAGCTCCTCATTTGCTGTCGATAGGAGCTTACTGTACTGATTGTGATGATCGAATAAAAATCGAATAAAATGGTTATTCAACCATCAATCCAGGAGAAACCGAATGCTGGGAGAGGTCGAAGCCCAGTTCTTTCTTTTCATTAATCAAGAGTCCTTTATCGCTTTTTACCCGCTTTTCGTGAGAGTGGAGCGTTATTGAAGGTGGAGTTGCCATGCTCGGCAATTGGTCCTTTTACACAGACAGCCAATCGCAAAGTTTGCACGCCCCGCCCTTTCCAGCTGTAACGCTCCTCAACGCTTTTTCGAAAATCTAAAATTTCAAAATGTCCGAAGGCGATTTCCTGAATTCGAATATATCTGATACACTACTCAGTCCTATGCGTAGAGACTAGTGATAGCAATGGAATATGTGGATGCGCAGACAATCAGAGCGCCAAGACGCAGATGAAGCGGTACGGCTGCGGGGCTAAAACCATAAAACTGAGACTCGTTCACAGCGACACAGCAGAAAATGATAACATTGACATTGATGGGTTGGGCGCGGATTTGCACATGGATGCATCCTTGCGGACTCGTTGTAGGATTGTGGAAGTTTTTTGGTGGCGTGAATAGAGTAATTAAGCTTTGAAATTCATAGCGTATCCAACAGGTAATTCCTTTCAGGACACAGGAAATTAGGAGTGTCAAGGCTTCCTGGAAATGCCACTAGAGTGACGTCATTTGAGAAGAAAATTCCGAAATTTCCTAGGGCCTACTCACAATGAGTCAGCTTTTTGCCGTGAAAATTGAAAACATGGAAAAATTGAAAATTTGAAAGCACATTATTGCATAAATAAATGAACGAACAAAAATAAATGAATAAATATGTACAGGAACACAAGAACTTAGTACGAATCTGCCTCCGTAAGCCCACTTCTTGCCAAGACATCTTTTTTTTCTAGCCGTTTAGGCCGCGCTCATTGAATTTTGCATACAGTCCTTCTGCGCAATCGGTAGAAAATTTTCGAGCGCGCAGAGTCTGCGGTGCGTGCGCGGCGCGGCCCGCTCGTAACAGCGGTCCGGCGTTCTCGATCAGCTGTTCGAGGGTACCCTTCGTCANCCCCTCCCACCTCGTTACCCTCCTTGTACACAAAGACCGCACATCAAAATAAGCAAAAAAAAAAACAATGAACAGCAACTAACCCTTTCGAGGATAATCTTCCGGTATTTCAGTTTCTCATACTGTTTAAACATTGTCGCTAATTCAGGACAGGCTTCAAGAACTTCATCGGTGATTTCACCGTTCTTAAAACTGTTGGCAATGCGTGTCATGCGCTCTACTTCCATTGCCTGGAATTCAAGAAGACGTGTAATATGCAAATGTAGAAGACGCACCCAATCTTACATAGCAGTGCATGCGAAGAGCATACTGTCGGCCAGTGTGTTAATGAAAACAAGAAACATAGATAACAAAACTTACATCACCATTACAGGATTCATGGTAAGATTGGAGCTCTTTCTCCGCGGCAACGCTGTAGCACGGAGAAGACATTTGAGAACCCGGTTGTTATCCCTGACAGAAAATTTAGTTGGAAGTCGAAAGAGTTACCTTTGTATATGGACAGAAAAGATTTAGTCAAATAAAAGGATATAATAACCAAATGACCATAAAACTCCAGCGAAGTCCATTGAAATGTCTTATTCCAAGCAACTCAAAGAATCAACAACGTCAAATAATAACAACAAACACGAAAATGGGATAAGTGCAAATCAATCTTTGTTAACACGTCAAAAGGAAATCTGTACAGGATACTCACGAAGAGTGGAGTACCGATATAAATGAATCTACAACTTAGAACTCGACCTTCTTTATGAGAAGATATATGTTGGAATCGAGTTCGAACCCATGGAGGTTGAATGCCTAAACTTTACTATTTGAAACGTGGACCTCACACCAGAAGAATCAGAAGCATCTAGTTAATGAAAGCACACCTCTCCCTTGAGCCTCATTAGCAGACCTCCAAACGATGCATAAGCAGCGATGCGGCTACCGTCTGAACCCGAGTCGTCGCCTTCGATCCGGTAAACTCGACCAAACATCACGTACTCGAACTGTGCGACTCGAGAGTAATTAGCCTAGAAACACAAAACTTGAAATAGACAAATTTCGTTAATTCGGTGTCTTTAACGGTGAGACTTCTACAATGCTCGCCACCGTACAAAGTGCTCCAAAGAGCACATTACCTAAATTGTCACACTCAGAAGGAAAATTCCAAACTACAGTAAACTCCAAACGGCCGTAGATGTTCTTCATTTTTATTGCAATGCCCAACTCCCAAGGAAGTTCAGACCAGTAAATTTAATTTAGTTCGTTGATATTCTAAAGTTTCGTCTATATTTATGACCTAAGCCGAATCTAAATGACTACTCAGCAAGTGCGAAGTTAGCAATTATCGAATAGGTCCCCATAAAGAAGGCAATATGATGAAAGAACGGGTGAATTCTGAAAAATCTTACCTGAGGGTCGTACTCTCCTTCATCTGGCATGCCATCATCCCTTACGGAAGTGGTGATCATCAAACGGAATTTATCATTGAGATTGATAGGATATAATTGCGTGTTCACATCCAAAATCAACTCCATGCTGAAAGGGAAGGAAATAAGGACGGGAGCATCTGAAATCCACGAATCCATATGCATATATTAGTCACATAAGCGACACACCTGAATGATTCAGAGTCGCAGAACAGCCGAGAACATCTGTCGAATTTCTTGCCATCAGGATCGATATTTTTGACCATAAACATGTCGTCGAATATCACGTCGGACATGTTGCCTCTAACGGAAATGGAAACTCCTGTATCTGAAAGACATCGAGAGTGTAACACTAAAAAAGATGGAGGAAGTGACTCGATGTAACAGGAATGAAGAACGACAGATTGGAGTGCAATATCAGTACAGTCCTTCTGCGCAATCGGTAGAAAATTTTCGAGCGCGCAGAGTCTGCGGTGCGTGCGCGGCGCGGCCCGCTCGTAACAGCGGTCCGGCGTTCTCGATCAGCTGTTCGAGGGTACCCTTCGTCAGGTTTTGAATCAGGTAAGGTAGCTTTTCTTCATTTTCCTCAACTAGTCGAAGTACTTTGGACTTTTGAGGCCCGTGGCTAACCGATATCGATTGGACGGGTCCGCATGGATAGTTTTTTGCACGTTTTNTTCGAGGGTACCCTTCGTCAGGTTTTGAATCAGGTAAGGTAGCTTTTCTTCATTTTCCTCAACTAGTCGAAGTACTTTGGACTTATGAGGCCCGTGGCTAGCCGATATCGATCGGACGGGTCCGCATGGATAGTTTTTTGCACGTTTCCCTCGCATGCCCCAATTGCCATCTCTTTTGTTTTTAACGTATTTTTCATTTGTTTTTGGCCTCGCGGAAAGCTGCTTGTCCCAGGTAGCCTCTTCTTTGCAGGAAAGAGGACCCTGGGACCTAGTAGCTGATAACGGGGCCTTTTACTGTGTTCATGCATCGAAACTGAAAGGTTAGATAGAGGGAGAAACACACTTTACAACTAGAACTTCATTCAGGGCGAGAAGAATACTTGACAGAGGGAGGAGGAAAGGGAACGACTTAAAAAACAACCGCATCGAAGACCTTGCGAACAGAGTGGGAACGGCAACTATTCTGAACAAAATAAAAGGTCCCGTTTTCAGCCANCTGTGTTCATGCATCGAAACTGAAAGGTTAGATAGAGGGAGAAACACACTTTACAACTAGAACTTCATTCAGGGCGAGAAGAATGCTTGACAGAGGGAGGAGGAAAGGGAACGACTTAAAAAACAACCGCATCGACGACCTTGCGAACAGAGTGGGGACGGCAACTATTCTGAACAAAATAAAAGGTCCCGTTTTCAGCCGCCACGTCCCAGGGTCCTCTTTCCTATAAAGAAGAGGCTACCTGGGACAGGCAGCTTTCAGCGAGGCCAAAAACAAATGAAAAATACGTTAAAAACAAAAGAAATGACAAATGGGGCATGCGAGGAAAAACGTGCAAAAAACTATCCATGCGGACCCGTCCGATCGATATCGGTTAGCCACGGGCCTCAAAAGTCCAAAGTACTTCAACTGGTTGAGAAGACTGAAGAAAAGCTACCTTACCTGGTCCGAAACCTGACGAAGGGTACCCTCGAACAGCTGATCGAGAACGCCGGACCGCTGTTACGAGCGGGCCGCGCCGCGCACGCACCGCAGACTCTGCGCGCTCAAAAATTTTCTACCGATTGCGCAGAAGGACTGTGGTCTGGGTATGGTCACACCACCAAAGAAGAAGAGGGGTGATTTTGAAAAGCTTGGTGAGGCAGTTTATTTCGCCTTTTCGCAGACGAACCATTTTTGGATCAGTTCCGCTGATGCTCATCAGTGATAAGGGGAACTGATCCAAGAACAAGAAAGAGACAAACAACTAGGAAATCGAGAAATTCAAGGAAAATCGCTAACAAGTGTGGTACAGAAACAACCAGATAAGAAAGACAGATAGCAGACAAGAGGATTGAAATCTCGATGCTTCTGGAACAGACTATATTCACTTCATCCTGAAAACAGCTTTGTAGAGGTGTAAAACTGCAAAGATTTTGGAAAACAAAATAGTATACGCAATTGCAGACAATGTTTTTTTCACGCCTGATTTTCAGATTTTCTGACGTCAGTCATTTGGTGCGTTGCGTTGGGTAGCGGGTCTCTCACAGGCATCTGGGAAATTGTTCTGCGTTATATGGGGCAATTCGTGCTTTTAGCTTGACAGCAGAACGTTCTGAGATATTCACTGGCGTTCACCACTTTTCTGTCGCACATAGTGCCACAGCGCGAATGGCGTAATCGCTGCGATTCTGTCTCTAGCACGAATACAGCACCTTTCTGGGAAGGCATGCTTCTGCATGAAGAGATCGCGGTTTTGATTTCAATCGTCCGAGTATCCAAATATAGTCGCAGCATACCTGGTGCGAATCAAGGTTCTTCTTGAATTATCACGTGTGGTGAAAAGGTGACGATATGCGAACAGAATCACACCGCGATTAAATAGAGTCTTTCCGAAAAATTCTTGCCTCACGCTACACTCCGCGTCGACCGAGCCACGTCGCAGCACGTATGATAATGCATAGGAGGCGCGGCGCGGCTCAGAAGAAACTTTTGGAAACTTTTGGAACGACTGTAGCTTTGCTGCCACTATCTATACCCACGGTATCAGGGAGGAGATACAGTGGGCGTCAATAGCGGTGACCTTTTTGCTGCCTTGGAAAGCACGCGGCGCGCCCGCGCCGCTCGAGCAGGAATCCCCTCCAGAACAACAGACCAAGGGATGTTTTTGATACTTAGTTTTTTTATTACCTTATTAGTTAGTATCAAATACAAGAAACAACTACCGAAAGAACCCAGATTCGCCACTGCGATGGCGATTCCAGCTTGAGCGCCGTCGCGCCGCGTGCTTTTCGAGGCTATGGATAGGTCACCGCCATCGACGCCCCCTGTAACTATCACCTCGCAGTTTCAGTCATTCTGCAAATAATTTTGGTTGAGTAGATAAAGAAGTCAATTCAATGCTAATGGTTACCCACTACACAGGCTCGTAATTTTCCTCCAAGTATTTATAGTCTTTCCAGAAAATACTTGCCTCCTGCTACACTGCGCGTCGACTGAGCCACGACGCAACACGTATGATAATGCATAGGAGGCGCGGCGCGGATCAGCAGCGAGTGGCGGATTCCGGAGACGAGTATTTTTTGGAACGATTGTAACTATTATTACTTCTTGTTCCCAACTTTTGGAGCATGTAGTAACGTGTCAGAGAAATTTTCGTACATCCACATAGTTTCGGTCCGTGAGTAGAGAGCAGTAAAAGTAAAAAATAACATGGAGTGCGGCTAGCTACCCAGAGCATTTGGTGAGAGTGTTAATTCCTAGCAATGTTATCCCACTTGCAAAAAAAACTCCAAGTAAAATCAGTGAGTTTCTATTCAATGGAGACAAGAGATTCTCAATTTCTTCCTAATATTTCATCCTGTTTTGTAGTTTCTTTCATTATTCTCATTGTCAGATTAAAAAAAAACATGGGGATGTGCTGCGTTACACCTGGGAAGGGGGATGCGGCTGAGCTCTGTGAATGGTCAGTCCACTCAGTTAGCCAATCACAGGGCCCGTTCGCATCGTCCATTCCAGGTACAACGCCCTGTACCCAAAACATGGTCAGTAGGTAAAATTAGACAGGGACATCATTTGAGAGAAAAATACAAGGAAAGACTATGCATCTCTATCAACAATCTCTTAGTTTGCTCATATGAACAACCNCTGACGAAGGGTACCCTCGAACAGCTGATCGAGAACGCCGGACCGCTGTTACGAGCGGGCCGCGCCGCGCACGCACCGCAGACTGCGGGCTCGAAAATTTTCTACCGATTGCGCAGAAGGACTGTACTGAACCATGCCGGGCTCAAAAGTGCAACCCAACAATCCTCCGTCCATGTTTTCCCGTGGCTAACATCTGTAACGCATTTACCATGTTTAAAATGGCTGAGACAAGCATTTTCAGATGGGAATCATCTATTTATTTCTCCCCTGGGGCCAGGCAGCTGTAATAGTTCTTTGTCTTGTCAATGCGTGGCACGAAGGATAGCTGACCAGGTTTAGGACAGCGTCGTACCTAGCACTGAACACAGTGGAGGTAAACAACGCCTCGAAAGAGAAACTAGCAAAGGAAAGGTACCAAGTGACCGTGCAATTAGGAAATGGCCTATGTGTCATAAGATGTAATGGAGGACGCTGACCTCGAATCCGTCCTCCTTTTCTGCTGAACTCCAATACGAAAGAAGTCACAGGTAACGGCAATCACGATTGCGACTCACGCGGACTGGCGCGCCGCACTCCCGACGCGGCGCGGGCGGAGCAAAACCCGACATCCATGGCGCTCAGCCACGCCACATAGGCTGTCCGCGGAAGTCGCAGTTTCGATTGACGTTCCCTGTATGGACGTTTTTCAGGAGAATAAAATTGCACGTTTTTTAATCCCGCCTACTCCACAGGCAAAAAAGTGCGGATACGGTACAAAATGGATACTGAATTTGTAATCAGCATCCATTCAAAACCTGAATACAATTTCTGAGCGAAAAGTGCAGGCTTACGTCTGCAGCTGCATCGTTTGATGAATCGTGCACCGGAGCAAGGGACGCTTATACTGTCAGTTTTAGTAATTTTGAGCTTTGGACGCGTTCCAAATTTCGAACTGCAAGGGGTAAGTTTGGATGTCGGGTATTACATCGCCCGCGCCGCATAGGAGGTGCCGCGCGTCAGTCCGCGGGAATCGCAACCGTGATTGACGTTCCCTGTAACTATGGTTTTTAAACGATAAATCTCTTCAGGATTTGAGTTTAGCGTTAACGATGGGTAGATTCAGATAACCCCTAACCCGTTGTTACAGGTGAGACACGCTTTGGCGCGCTCCCCAATATCGATCGTCGATCGATAACGCCGATTTTTTCAATCAGCGCCACGCCGCAATCTACTCTTCCTCGACTTTGGTTTTTTTTTTCTGGTTTTCATGCTGTGTATGTTATACCCACAGTGTCAGACAATACTCAGCCAATAGTGAGTGAAAGGTACATCTGAAATGGAACTTAATTCTGCAATTTTACGCACAGTGGACGTCGATGGCGGTCGCCTTTCTGTGGCATCGACAAGCACGCAGCGCGACCGCACCGCTCACGGCAGAAATGTCACCGCAGTGACGAATTTGAGTTTTCTTGATTGTTATTCATCACTTTTTATAGTAACTGGAATCCTCTTCGGGGCAAGAAACCATGGGGTTTTCTTGAGAGCTAGTTTTCTTCAGTTTTGATCACATCAAATGTGATGAACAACTATCAAGAAAACTAATATTCACCACTGCGGCGACGATTGCGTCGTTAGCGGCGCGGTTGCGCCGCGTGCTTTTTGAGGCCGCGGAAAGGCTACAGGCATTGACGCCCACTGTACACCTCTTGCAGGGACCAGATAAAAGAATTTGGCCCAATTTCCATAGTTTGATGTGGAATAAGGTGCACCAACACGTAACAGCTCGAATTGCTGCAATTTTTGGAACAGGCAGTATTTCATTTCAAAATGTCACAGATTTCCTTGGCAGTCAGCTTCGCCAAGCAGTTATTTTCAAGCTCATGGAGAGGACCACAGGCAACCTTAGGATCCCAACATGTGCGCAAGAAAAAGTCTAATCAATATATTGATCGCAAGGAACGACTAGCACGGTGCTGCAGTTGCCGAAGCGTCTGAAAGCTGCTATGAAAGAACCACAGGCAGAAAACCAGCAAAACATAATGAAATCATATAAATAGAAAGTTCCATAGAATTAAGGTGAGTACTAATACCAGAAAAGGATCTCCAAAGGAATGCTTTGGAAATTAATCCTGAAAAGTCCAATTTCTGGGCCTGACTTAGGCTTAAGGAAGCCTACAAGGAAGGGAGGAACTGCTGGAGACAATGACAGCATCCGAAGCAGCCTCTTCATTCAATCTCGGCCTCGAACAAGAAGGGAGAATAAAGAGTCAATAAAAGTCCTCAGCTCTTCCAGATGAAAGTTTTCCATTCATAGATATGGAAATTAAGCGGAAAAGTGCCCAGCACATCTAGGAGCGCTGTTTTTTCCTCCTAGACGCTCGGATTGCCTTTCAGCGGTGTTTTTCAGCTGGGAAGTTGAGCTCAGCCCACTCATATGTGGGAAAGGATCTTGAGCTGGTAGCCTGATGACAATTTCGTGTGTGAGCTGCATTATTTGCGTTCTACGGACAAGTAAACGCAAACAATGCAGCTCGCAAACTAAAGTAGTCCTATTTGCCCGTTTCGTTCCCTTATCCATATACGGGTAATTAATAATCGTTTTCAAGGCGTAAGTTAAGCTATAACTCACTGGTGGCATTGGGGGAGAGGTAATGGAGTATATGGGAATTTTATGTGAACAGCGGCGCGGTATGGGCTACTACTTCAGGATCACAAGAAAACTATTATCCTAGGCAATAAGGAGCAGCCACTGAACAGACAGAGCGAGGAAAGTGCTATCAGGTGGTGGTATCCTCGAACTCGTCCCCCTCCACAAAAAAGCAGAGATGAGAGGCGAGCGGTGCTGACCATGTGTTGCGTGGCTGTCAGTTCTTACCTCTGGCATCACAATGTGCTTAAAGTGCACTATGGAGTCGGATCGCTAGAGGATTCCACAGAGCTCCTTGGAATGAGTCATTTTGAATGGGAACTTGGATGGCACCGCCAGATGCAAATAATTTCTTTTCAGTGAGAAATTGGTAGTGTGTTGGACATCAACAAGCGTTCGGAAATCAGATGAATCAATAGTTGTCCGATACAGTGAAATTTCACGTATAGAACCTATTAAAAATGAAGGAGGTGAGTGAGATCGGCTGCCTCACGAATACTACCGATTTACTTTGTATGTCGGGCATCCAGAAAGGGTAAAGGCTTCTTTCCATCCCATAAAAACTACTCTACCCAATTTCCGTAAGTGTGATAGACGCGCCCACGCAGACGTCATGACGGGATAGGAGTGCGGGTTTTATATGAGGAGAACGAAGTCATTTCTTAAAAAAGAAGGGAGGAAATTTCCCTGGAGTCGTCTCGTCTCATCTGATAGGTAGCGGAGGCGTCTGATGGCCGTCATACGAGGGCGGGTTGAAAAGTTCGGGACGATCAGTTGAAACAATTCTACTTGAGNACGATCAGTTGAAACAAATCTACTCGAGTGTCTCAATGACTGGTCAGATATTCTGGATAGAAGGTCATGCTGCGATATCATCTATTTTGACTTCGCGAAAGCATTTGATCGGGTTAGTCACGGCAAACTGATATCCTTAATTAACAATTTGGGTTTCCATCCAAAAGTTTGCGCTTGGCTGTCCCAATTTCTATTTGAAAGAACATTTCAAGTCAGAGTCAACACATCTTTATCCAGTGTACTGGAAGCCCGTAGTGGAGTGCCCCAAGGCGGGGTTCTGTCTCCTATTTTATTCCTTCTATTCACATCCGAAATCCCAGAACTTATGCAAAGAAATGGAGTCTGTTGCATGCAATACACAGATGATATAAAGATCTACCGAGAGATTATTCAATCGGAGGATGTGAATAAAATCCAAGATGCCATCAACTGTTTGGTTGATTGGTCCAAGAAGTGGCAGTTACCACTTTCACTAGGTAAAACTTATCACCTCAGGATTGGTTTCTCGAACTTATTAGGCTCCTACAATAATGATTCCGTTGAAGTGCCTACAGTTAGCTCTGTTACCGACTTGGGATTTCACTATGATCAGAAGCTTGATTTTACTTCCCATTACACAAAGATCTGCAACAAGGCACACATGCGTACTTTCCAAATATTTAAGGCTCTTCCAACTACTGACCAAAATGTACTTTTACAAGCCTTCAAAATGTACGTCCGCCCCTAGTGGAATTCAGGTTCACTGTGTTCAGTCCATACAAGAAAAAAGACATTGCAAAAATTGAAAGAGTGCAAAATAACTTCACTAGGAAGATGCTAATTAGAAAAGGAAGCTTTTTTTACTCGTGTATCGCCCATGCAATGTCAAGGAATGGTTATTTTAATATTCCTTCTCTTGAATCAAGAAGACGCCTCTTTGACGTCTATATGGTCTATAAAATACTACACGACTGGGACTTCGAAAAATCTAAACGATTGTTCTCAATGATAACATCCATAACCAGAGGTGGTGAATTCAAAATCTTTTATAGACGACCACGAACTTCTATTAGAGCTAGAAGTTTCACAGTGCGAGCGGGTGCGGCATATCTCTCTCTGAGTAAGAATGCACCTCCATTGAACTCTCTCGCTTCCTTCAAAAGATTTGCCATCACTAGGATAACCTCTTCTTAACAAAGTAATGGTTCTAACGTCTGTCTTGAACAGCGTAATAAATGTATGTATGTATATGTATGTAGGGCGCGTGTGGCGCAGTGGTACGTAAGAGGCTCGCTGCGCTCGCACACGGTCGATGGTTTGATCGCGCGCCCACGGCCAACCAAGCCGTCCATCCCTCCGGGGTGGGTAGATTGGTACCAGAGGAGTCTGGGAGGATGAAGCACTGACTTGGTTCATCGGATGCCCCCTGCAAGTCATTGTATAGGGCACATACGCATTCAACGCCTCTACGATGCTCATATGAAGTCGAATGCGTGGCGCATCCCTCGTGACGGGATTGATCAACGCCGACCACTTTATCCTTAATTCAGTGTCCACACACGAATAACCTGACTTTTACAACTTTTTTTGCATTGGCGTTCAGCAAGGAGGGGAACGGATGGAAGGACCGCAGCAGTTATTTAGAATAAGCGCAGGTCACCGTTCGATTCCCCCGGGTTTCTGCTGCGGTCCTTCTGAGGTTTTGTCTTCTGGGCCGATGTGATGTGCGACGTCCAGAGACGCGGGGCTCGAAGCGAAAGTATCAGAGCAAAGGGGAAATTGGTCTAGTTTTTCTGAAAATCGACGCTTGACATCTGCAAATAACTCAAACTGTGAGCGTCGCATTCGTGCATGCATGCGGCATCCTTTAGATAAAACCTGCAGAAAGGGTTGGACTACGACATCTGTCACAGATCAGGTGTGAAGAACGCAGCTGTTGTGAGATCACTTTGAGGACAACGATATAAATTAATGGCAGATTACAAATGATGGATTGTCCCTCTCGAGGGCTCCGAAAAAATAACATTCCGGGAGGGGGGGGGGGCAAGACGAGCATCTCATCTTTCTTGGATAGCCATGAATTTGTACATCAAGTACAAATGGAATAATAAGTCGTAGGAAATCTAAACCAACCGGGTCTGCATCTGAACATCCATTCTTGCCTGGTAGAAGTGAAAAATCACGCGTGGCTCATCCCTNAACATTCCGGGGGGGGGGGGGGGCAAGACGAGCATCTCATCTTTCTTGGATAGCCATGAATTTGTACATCAAGTACAAATGGAATAATAAGTCGTAGGAAATCTAAACCAACCGGGTCTGCATCTGAACATCCATTCTTGCCTGGTAGAAGTGAAAAATCACGCGTGGCTCATCCCTACGACGGATCGGCGAGCAACCATTTGCTCTAAAATATTTGTAATGAAAATTCTCTGATGTAGCAGGATTCACGTTGGAAACTCATCGGAAGGAGTGTTTTAACAGCATTAAACACTTGAAAAACTCGGATGAAATGCACAAGCAAATGAAATGGATTTACTAATGGCTGATGCTGCCCTTGTATTCTTGCAAAATTACGAAGTACACACAAATATCTGCAGTGGAAACCATGGGCAAGGCAAGAGGTAAAAGAGGAAAATCCGGAGAAAAATTCTTTTGCCTCCATTATGACGGGAGGAAATTTTTAGCATCGACGAGTCTCCAGAATGAAACGTGCCAGATAACTGACAATGCCTTCATTCTGGAAGGGCTGGCAATTCTATTAAGATGTTTTTTCCTTCGCTTCAATA
Source organism: Ancylostoma ceylanicum (assembly GCA_000688135.1). NCBI lineage: Eukaryota > Metazoa > Nematoda > Chromadorea > Rhabditida > Ancylostomatidae > Ancylostoma > Ancylostoma ceylanicum. The sequence continues at coordinate 491,585 of JARK01001345.1, forward strand.
TTCTTTCAGTTGCCCTATGGATCAATAGGAGCTACTCGGTGCAGAAAATTATGACGTACATGCTCCTCGCTTCCGCCTGGCATCAGATATTACTTACCTTTTTTCAAGGAGATGAATACCGGCCGAGGCCAGGTGGCGGCTGAGGTTCTTGAGGATCAAAGTATTGAAGGGTTGGGCAGTTTTGCTTGTTTGTTTATTCTAATAATCATTACAATTACAATTACAATTATTTATTCATTATCGCACCGACACAAGCAATGTGTTTCTCGCTTTTCGTGCGAAGAATCTTGACGAGTCAGCACAATTGAACAGATCAGTCCATCTTTAAGCTACATCCTTAGACCTTGCTCCAGCAAATCGAGCGAAGTCGTCCAACCATCTTGTTCTAGGGCGTCCGACAGGTCTTTTTCCGTGCGGTAACCAGTCTGTTGCGGCTCGAGTCCACGTGCTCCTCGGTGATCTTCTTGCCAGGCGTCCGGCGTATTTCCACTTTCTTTGTATTGCTATTACAATCCAATCCTTGAATCCTGTTCTTCTCCTCAATACCTTGGATCTGATCTTATCCGAAAGTCTCACTCTGGGTATAGATCTCTCCAGACGTCTCTGCGCTGCTCTGAGGCTCAACGCAGCTACTTTGGTCCAAACCCATGTTTCACAACCATATAAAAGACTGGGTAGAATACAAATGTTTATTAGTTCCCTCTTCAATCTCATTTCCACCCGAGGCTGCCTCAGAAACAGTCTATACATAAAGCAGGATGAGCGGGCTGCTTGTATTCGATGGCGAATTTCATCAACAGGATTCCGTGGAAACGATAGCTTCTGTCCAAGGTAGAAAAAGTGGTTTGTTTGCTCAATCACCTTCTCATCTAATGCTATAGTATAGTACTTGCGTTCCTGTGTGTATTTCATCACTGGAACGATTTCAAAATCACAATCTATTGGTCATTTCTGCATCAAATTTGCATGTAAAGTTCATCCATCAACCTCAGGCAGGGAGAGGAATGGAGGTGTAAATGATTACTTTCGAGAATCGGAAACGAAGCTATCACCCACTTTAAAAACTGTCCTACATAGTTTGAAGCGGTGAGCACAAGCAGCGATTAACAAGCAGCGATTAACCAGCGAAGCTGTGCCGCACAACCCACGTGGCGCGGGAGAGTACCAACGACGGCGAAATTTGACAGCCATAAAGCCAAGCCGCGCTGCATAGATGGTGGTATACATAGAATGTCACAAAGCGGCTTTTTGACCCGTTTTTCGAGTCGGGGTCCGTAAGGAGTCTGTAAGAGTTTGCTCGACCGAACTGACGTGCAAAGTCGTTAATTTTGCCGAATCTTACCGCTCCGCCCAAGTGGTCCGTGAACTGCTCTTGGGCCCTCCTCCCAAAGACGGGGTTCTCATCACTTTTGTGACATTTTGTACACAGTCTTGAAATCAGCATGGCGGGGAGGTCACGGATCTGTTTATATCTACAACACGCAAAACGAAGTGAGACACTATCTTTAAGGTAAAAAGATCAACCATATATACAGGAACCTCATTAATTTCTAACGTTAGTTCTAAAATCGGCTTCTTTACTAATGAGCTTATTGCCATGAAAAACTTAATAGTCAATAATAACTACAGTGTTAATTCCATATTCGCCAATATTTTTAAGTGTCTGCATGATAAAAATATTGTATAACATATATAGTGGCGGTCAAAAGTATTGCAACAAGTGGTTTTTTGGAAACACTTCTTTGAGGATAACGCTCGAAATCGAAAGGACTGTGGAGTGTGCTGAAGCCAACCACACTCAGCTTAGGTTAGAGTAGCTGGATGAACAGGGCTGTCCTTCAAACTGCTGAAATAGTGGGGTAGGCAATAGAAAGATCCTCAGAGGGTCCCTGCTAAACTGACCTCAAATAAGATGGTGAATGCCAGTCAGTGATCGGCGCACATACCCTTCCTAGTGGATAATAGCTGAATATGTTGCGAGGAACCCAATTCGTGGTGATACAACGACTATGGGCGTAATTCTGTGAGATATTGTTGACAGTGGCAAATAACAGATCCCGACCTCTGTGAATAAGTTCTTTTCTTAGAAAAAGAATTTGGTGGAATGGTGAGGTTTCATCTTTCTTCTGTTCCGCATGAGTATCTACTGCTCACATAAAAATTTCAACACCACCGCTTAAGTGCCCATATCAAGATTTTCTTTCCTTTTAGCAACTTCACTTTTTGCTAATTGTTCAGGTAGGATGGTAGTTTTTCCCGATAAAACCTACGGCACCACATGAAGGGAGACCCGCAGGACATTGGCAATTATCGCCCTATCTGCCTACTGTCCGTAGTCTACAAACTCTTCACGCGAGTGATCCTCAACAGGATTGAAAGAACACTAGACGAAGGACAGCCATGCGAGCAAGCAGGGTTTCGGAAAGGATTCAGTACGATCGACCATATACACACCGTCACCAGGCTCATTGAAGTATCACGAGAGTACAAGATGCCTCTCTGTCTCACGTTCATCGATTTGAAGAAAGCCTTCGACACCGTTGAGACAGAAGCAGTCTTGGAAGCCCTGGGCAACCAGGGTGTACCGACTCAATACATCAGGATATTTCGTGAGCTCTATAGCAACTTCACGACCAGAATCTCGCCATTCTACGACGACATCACCATCGACGTCAGGAGAGGGGTTCGACAAGGCGACACTGTGTCGCCGAAACTATTCACCGCCACCCTCGAGGACGTCATGCGAAGATTAGAATGGGACAATATGGGAGTGCGAGTTGACGGCCGGCTGCTACACCATCTTCGCTTCGCTGATGACATCGTCCTTATAACACCTAGCATCAGTCAAGCGGAGCGTATGCTGGCCGACTTCGACGACGCGTGTGGAAAGATCGGTCTCCAACTGAATCTAACGAAGACGATGTTCATGAGAAACGGATGGGTCCCGGATGCCCCATTCTCGCTCAACGGAACGACCATCTCCGAATGCTCCAGCTACGTATATCTAGGTCGGGAAGTCAACATGATGAACGACCTCGCTCCAGAGCTGGGCAGGAGGAAGCGAGCGGCTTGGGGAGCCTACAAGAGCATCGAGGACGTAGTGAAGAAGACGAAGAACATCAGGCTCCGTGCCCACCTCTTCAACACCACGGTTCTCCCTGCTTTGACTTACGCCTCGGAAACCTGGGCGTTACGTAAGCAGGATGAGAATGCGGTCAGCGTCATCGAACGCTCCATCGAGAGGGTGATGCTAGGAATGACCCGCCTCACGCAAGTGAGAGCGGGAATACGGAGTTCCACCCTTCGTCAACAGTCGAAGATCAGGGACGCTGCCGTGTACGCCAAGTCGAGTAAGATCAGGTGGGCCGGACACGTGATGCGCCTAAACGACCACCGTTGGACGAGAGCCGTCAGCGACTGGACTCCGCGGAACGTAAAGCGCACGACAGGAAGACCACCGACCCGATGGTCAGACTTCTTCACGAAGTCCTTCAAAGAACGATATGATGCTCTTCGTGTCTCTCGAACGGACAGAACGCATTGGACCACCCTGGCACGTGAGAGGGACAAATGGAAGGATTGCTGGCGCCCGCTCGGTTTACCCGACGATCAGCGGGAGTCAAGGTGATCAAGGTGACCACATGAAACCGTGCGAATGTTCTGTGAACATGAGTGCATTTGCGTATCTTTCTATTTCTAACAAATGAAGACTCGAAAATGTTCACTCCGTAATTGACTTATTAATATTGAAATACTGAAGTACTAGTACATAAAATATGCATGTATTGTAGACCAACCTGAGCTCTCACTGCTTTCATAATGTAGTAGCTGCGCGTATAGATAGAGGTCTCCCTTACCATTATACGAGCATATTGTTTGCGTCAAAGAATAAGCCATTCACGTTTTATTGGATTAGGCTAATAGCCAGCCGTGGATGTTTCTGTGAAAAAGCACTTGCATATGTGCAGATCCACACGCGAAAAAGTCGTTGACAAAATTCTGAGCCTTTATTGCATTAAGAACCTGCGTGCGTATAAGATTTATGAACAATTCATTGTATTAGGAGAACGACATGAAGTGATCCTTGAGTGTAATGTGCCTTGGAAAAATAACGGTGAATTCAGCAATTTTTGACCATGAACAATTCAATCACATATTGTCAAATTGATAAAAATGTGCATTTCAGGATTGAGAACAAAGATTGTAAGGACTCCTCTGACAAAAATGATCTACACATCTACTAGTCACACTATAACGTGCGAGAAAACAACATAATCACAATGTGTGGAAGGATGCGACAGAAGTCGTCGAATACCAGAAGGTGAATGAATGAATGAATGAATGAATGACCAAACAATTGAATGAATGACACTAAGATGGTACATGTGAGCTTAACCGTTAAAACCCTCTAACAAGTACTTCAGACAAAATTGGAAGAATTTTCGGAAGAGCCCTTCGGCCTTTTCATTGAAGCGATCCTGTAGCGCTTCTTTAACCATATTCAGGAACGGTTCCTCCATATCTTGGAAAGCGCTGTTCTGCATGTCCGACACCTGAAATGGAAGAACTCTGAACAGTACTGATAATTGATACTTTTCCACAGGGTATGTTAACTAAGCACTTCATTTTGGCCGACGTCCCGATTTCACGGCCTGAAAGTGGTTCAAGGTATTCTTAATTCACGAGCTGTTCCACTGAACATATCCTTTCCTAGTGCTTTCAATTCACATTGACCACTTCATTGCGAGATTCCATGCTAAAGGTATGATGCTCACCGAGTGCTTCACGATGTCAGCAGTGATGTTATTCCGCTTAGACGAAAACAGACCGCTAATAGCCAGCGAGGGTGGTAACGAGCTTTGCTGGTGCTGTTACCCAAGCATGAGTAATCTCTTCTGATCTCATAACTCGCATAAGGACAGAAAAGGCATGAGATCACTGGTAAACGCAGTATGCTCTTTTCTGCTATTCATTCTAGGATTTTGGGCAGAGATGTAACACGCTTCGAGGGCTTTCCTAGCAGATGTCTGCTGTTTGCACACCAGAATTCTACATTTCACGTCGAAGTCGTTTCCACGTTCCCTTTTATGCGTCCCTAAGAGTGTAACACTTCATGCCTGAGGTTTAAAATTCGCTTAAAGCGATCCTTATCATGCAAACAAATCGTGAAAGTTGCATTCCTATAGAAGTGAATGTTATTTTTCAGCATTTTTTTAAATAATCAGTTGGCCTTTAGTTGCCTGTGTTGTTTTGTGAAATTTTCTAATAGATGTCTCAGACAGTTATGAAAAATTTAAAGGACTGATCCAAAAGAATTTTTTCGTCGGCCCTAAAACTATAGTTTCAAGTTTATTCCAGAAATGCCTGCTTACGGAAATCGTGCATTTCATGGAATTCCATGGGCTCACGGATAAATTCTGGCAGAAAATCGTGTATTTTCAGAAATGTGGGCTGAATTCCGGATGAATCCGATGTTTTCCACTCAAATTACATATGAAATGCAGCTACTAATTTTCCTGCCATACTCCTCCCATTTTCCTCACTTCGCTCACTGCGCTTTCCAGTCTGACCGATAGAGAGCTGCGAAACCTTTCCTTTTGAGTAAGCCAAATAGCTTCGAGAAGGGAAAGATTCCTCGAAAAATGAGCGCTATTTCAAAGTCACTGTTGAAGGTGTCAGATTTAGGCAAGTACATATATAAAAATGTGAGAAAACTACAACCTTGGAAAACTCCGGAAAAATCAAACCTATCTTGGACACGGTGTACGTGAGGTTAAGGTGCAGTCTGGGTAAAGGTGGAAAGCAGCAGAAAAATAGATGAAGCTCACAGGAATCAAAGAGAAAATGTAGGAAAATCGCAGAAATCATTGCCATCGCAACTCTATGCCGCTAACAGCATTAGCTCCAACGACACACCAAATTACATCCAAAAAAGGACTATGTTTTTCTCTGTCAAAAATGGTCCACTGATAAAATTTTGGCAGAAACGCGCAGAGACAACTTTATAATGCCGCAAATCTTTGAATGGAATATGTTTATAATTTATGAAAAAAACCTTTCGTCATCTCAATATTGAATTGGTACTCAAAATGTTGAAGATTAACCTTTGACCGGTGCATCTTTCCAACGGCTACTAATCGATCACAAGCCGGTTGCACGTCCCCGGGCTTCTCTTCCACAGCGCTTATTACGTCATCGAATACCTGAAAAAGTTGTGTACAGTATTTGGAGCTAGCACACACAGCTGTCGTCACCAGTGTGTTATTCCCTTGCCTGGGAAAGTTTTCACGCGAGGGCTCACATGTGCAAAAATACGTGTGAGAGACTGTGACGTCGAGTGGGATTCGACGTATGTACACTACAAACTGCATTACTGTGAAGTAATTTGTAAAAGCTGAGCTGCTCCTGCCTTGGAGCAATTTATTCCCCTTAAAGAGGAGGAGAACGCTGCTGGGCTACCTCCAAAAAGGATAAGCTGACCTTTAGGTAATTTGCAGCGACAGTTTCAAATCCTGGATTATTGCACGACACGTCCACCGTGGCTCCATCGACGTTTTTCAACTTCGGATATTTGGACGTGTTTTCCGGATGCTGATTCAAGTACCTGAAATAGCGAAAATTTCCAGATGTTTATCACATTCCAAGGAGAAAAATTGCTGATTTCTGGTTACTTCTGTCGCTGCAGTGGTGTTTTGCTGTCAGGATATAAAATATTTACATCTTGACAACAGACACCACGATAGCTATTAATTAAGGAGGCCATAGCAACGGCTATTTAATTCAAGCGGAAGTCTTGGAGAGATTAACTACACGAGAATAAGCGAAATTGGGGGGAAAGTGGGGTTGCAGCCACATTGGGCAATGGAAAAGTGCTGTGAACTTATAAACCAACGATGCACCAAATTACGCCTCTCAAGAAACCGCGTAGAAACTCCCTATAGCTCTGATTACGCAGTTAATTTACATATATGCTAAAGTTTGTCATAAATATGCGCGAAATTAGTCGAACAACTTAACTTTTCAAAGTGCGTAAGCTGGCATGTCGTTGGGCGAATGGTACAGGGTGGGATAGCACTAACAGGGTCTCACTGATATCAATATACCATTCGGAAGCGAATTGTACGACTGCTTCAATGATAAATTTTGAGTCAATTTTTCTTCTCAGCACTCTAAAAATTGTTGTCTCCCCCCCCCCCCCCC
>JARK01001345.1:498958-608505 GCA_000688135.1 Ancylostoma ceylanicum
CCCCCCCCCCCCCCGCCCTCTCTCTTTCATTTTAGCCCAGTTAACGACACTTTTTCCCTAACTATTCCTCTTTGGTGAGATGAAGAACTCGCGGAAATTCTTCTGGGCAGAATGTTATCTCAAAAAGGAAGGATGAATATTATTGTTATTAAATATAAATAAAAAATTCGTATCTATTTTTACTATAAAATATTATCATTATTATCATTATTATGTGAAGGTTCTTTATTGAAATTACTACTATATAAAACACTTATAAGGGAGTTATTGCCAGAAAAACTTGAGCTAGCCAATTTTTTCCGTGAATTTCACGGGCGGCTCGAAATGCTTTTCAAATTCTAAGGCTAAAATAGCAGTAGACAAGGAATAATAAATCTAATGAAATCTAATGAAATGTAATGTAATGTTTACAGGCAATGTCTGCCCATGGAGCTAAGTTAGTCTAACAAAGCGAACGAAAAGAAAAAAAAACAAATAAACTTCTTCGTGAGTTTACTTATTTGTTTATTTATTGTTTGTCTTGTTTGTTGTTTGTCTTGTTTGTTTACTGTTTGTCTTGTTTGTTGTTTGTCTTGTTCGGCTCTCAGTAAGCAGAGAATCCCCGTAGATACCCGAGATATTCCAGAAACACCAGCAACTGCTCACATCGTACTGCAACTGCAATGTCTACCCCGGCGTGGACCAGGAAAAGAAATCAACTATAAACGCTTCACTGAAGTTTCTTGATGTGGTATGAAGAGTTAAAATAGTTTTTACATTACGACAATTCATTGCTCTTGTTTTTCATGCAGTTGTTATGTAAAGTGCTTAAGACGGCTCTCTGATGCCCTGATCGGGCACAGGAGTTCTTTAAGAAAATCTGTAGCACCTGCTCAAGTACAGCACTCTTAATGCGACAATTTCATCGACAGACACCTGCTTGCACTTCTCCAGCTTAGCCCTTCTAGCCCGCATTACGGAATTGGAGTCAGGATAACTGTGAGGTATTGGAAATGGTGACGTTGAGAAGAGTGTGGTGACGTAAGCAGCAGAACGTCGAAGGGTACAAAATTGTGAGAAAACGCTCTTGCAGGCTACTGCGTCAGTTACAAAACAGAATGGCCTACTCCTTCAAAAGGACTAGAAATAAGTAATAGGTTGGTCCGGAAGTTTGGCTCCAACAATTACTTTTTCATCCAGAGTTCCTAGGATTTGAAGTGAAATTCTTTCGGCGATAGAATATGAAATGTCTTACTACTTCACAACTATAAAAATTGGCAAATTCGGTTTCATTCAATAATCATGATGCTACAATTGTTTGAAAAAGTCAAAAATTCAGTACAAGACCTTAGGGCCAAGTTAATAATACCAACCGCCCATAGTTTCTGCACGTCCCCCCCCCCCCTTCCTACCGAATTGCATGTTTATGTATCTACTTACTTATTTTTATTAAGTTGTCCCAAAAATAATGGCCGCAGCCAAGAAAATTCGAAACTTTATAACCCCACCAATTTAGGAGCTAGGTAGACAATTCCTGAACGATCGGAAAGCACAAAGAGTGCGCCATTTTAGATCCAGGACCACGATGTCATTCCTTCACTTCTGTGATTTTTTACAGTCATGCACCTTGCGGAGCTCAGCTTCAAAGCGGCCTTTATTTATGGGACAACCTTATATGCTCTGAGTCCGCCTTGGGTAACTGGTTGTGAAATGTTTAAAGTTGCTTGATCCACCTGTATAATGAAATAGGAAAGGACTCGTCAAAGAAGGTAAAAAAAAAACAAATCCCATCAGCAAGGAATGATTGAGAACACGTGGAAAACAAAAGGAGAGAGAGGAAACTGGAAGAGGTCAAAAAGTAGTTAGAGTGAGGAAAAACCAATGTAGGAAACTTATTTTTTCTATTCGTAGTTATTTGTTTAAATTATTATGAAGTTAAAGATGCGCCTTGGGAAAACATATTAAAAACACTGAAACAGTGCGCGTCGATGGTGGTGGCCTTTCCGCGGCCTCGAAAAGAAAGCTGCGCGACCGCGCCGCTCACGATGGAATCATCGCGAATCTGGGTTTTCGCGATAGCTGTTCATCACGTTTGAAGTTTACTGATGAGAAAACTAACAAACTATCAAGATCAATTAAAAAAAAACATTGGAACATGTAGTGGGCGTCGATGGTGGTGGCCTTTCCGCGGCCTCGAAAAGCACGCTGCGCGACCGCGCCGCTCACGATGGAATTATCAAGTCCGTTGAGCTGTGTTTTTTCTTTTAGGTATTCGCTTTTTTCAGGTAGGACTTGACTGAATTGTTAGGCTAATTATCCAATTCATTCGATTTTTATTCGGTCAACACTCTAATGCTGGTGAACTATCAATGTATCCTGAACCTCGGAGAACGATGGGATTTTCATGTTCATTAGGGCATTGATCAAATTCTACGCGAAGGTCGTTATTGCGGGTCCATTTTCGTGACTTTTCACACATTTCGTACAAGGATTTTGTCCATGATATAATTACTATATCTATATCCTAGCAACCGACGTATGTATATACCTTGCGAAATCCTTATATGAGGCATAAAATATCCCTAACCAACCACAGAAGATCCCTTTCTTGGTTCTCATATCAGTGTCGCTATTCTTAAAGCTTTTAGCAGCTTATCCAAAGTAGTTTCATACATAGATGCACTTCACAGTAATGCAGTAAGCTCACAATCCCACGTGATAGAGGATTTTCTGCTGTTCCTGGCATTCCTGGACTCAAAAGGGCAGCCCGGTCCCGAAATAGAAACGCTCAGAAGGACAAGGAGCCTTGCTCTTACTCACACAATGACAGGTATATACGTCGAACGATGCTGCTAATTCGTAGTCTTCCCACGCCTCCAAGAGCTACCATCAATTATAGCTTCTCACATGCGTCATAGTAGTCAGAGTCTAACACCTGGGATATTTTTGGACCGTGGGCTGAACTCACACAGAAAATGTAGTCTGAGTAAGAGTAAGCCTAAAAAGTAAGTGCTCGGAAAATATGATAATGACCTTGGAATTTTGATTATTTCACATGCTGGGGGTAGTTGCAGAGCGATTATCCCACAGACACCGTCCCTTCTTGGAATCATTTTTCTGAGATTTTTGCATGAATAAAATCTCCAGAAGCTCCCGGTCGCAGCGGTATTTGTGATTCCATTGAAAACTGAAGGAAAAAACCGTTTTCAAGCTCGAAGTTTTGGGAGCGTGTGGGCGGAGCCAAGACGGAGTACCATGTCCCAATAGTAAGCACTGTTTCTCTGGTCTCACGTAAAGTGCACTCTCTGTCGTGCTAGGGAGTATATAATGAGCAACACTCGCGAGAGTATGAATCTCCTCAGAAGGTGCCCCCACCCCCGGAGTGCGCCATTCAGGAATGTCGTCCTCTCGCCTTAGCTCCGCCCACAGGCTCCTCGAATACTAGGCCCAAAAATGGGTTTTTCGGCGGTTTTGCATGGAATTCCAAACACCATTGTGATCAACAGCTTTTGGAGAATCCTTGTAGTAGGAATCCTGAAAAATAATCGGGCGGTGTGAGCTTAAAGGATAAATTGGTCGGCGTTGATCAATCCCCCGTCACGAGGGATGCACCACGCGTTCGACCTCATCTGAGCATCGTAGAGGCGTTGAATGCGCATGTGCCCTATACGGTGACTTGCGGGGGCCATCCGATGAACCAAGTCAGTGCTTCATCCTCCGAGACTCCTCTGGTACCAATTTACCGACCCCAGAGGGATGGATGGCTTGGTCGGCCACGCGCGGGATCGAACCATCGACAGTGTGCGTGCGCAGCGAGCCTCTTACCACTGCGCCACACGCGCCGGGTGGGAACCTACTGCTAATATTTTGTTCAGGACAGTATATTTAGCATAGGAAAAAATTTTCTAGTTAACGCTCTCCTAAACCTGATTTATTATTGTTTTATCAATTCTGTAGGGAACTATTTCCCTTGGATTTATTTCCATCATTGCATTCGGGCCACATTTAATACTTCAGATTTTTAAATATAATGATTGGTCCATATTTTCTGTGTTGTTACGTAAAATCTGAGGCAAAGTGCGTAGAAATACGCCAATTCCACGGAGCACAAAGATTTCTATGGTATTGTGGTGACGTTTTGGAACGATGTGACAACAAATGCTCTATGCCTATGACAGTTGTGCCCTATGCCCATGAGTAGGATGTCGATATCTTAGCCGGATTTATGAGCGCGTACATCTCTCTGGTAATCCCTATTCAATTCGCTAATGTTGTGTTATTTTACTATGATATATACAAAATATCCTATCTGATCAAACTACAAACCCACAACTTTTGAATTTCCGCGATAAACATGGAATTCATCTCAGAAACCCTTCAGTGAAGGCGGTTTCCGATTCAACTATTCCATTCGAAATAGCTTATTACTTGTCTGGAAACTGGTAGACAACTTTTCCAATGTCTTCTTGGATTTCAACCCCACTCCATTACCTCAGAAAAAAAACAATGTTATGGGTTTTTCCAAAAATTACCTTAATGCTATGTGGAAAAAATTCCAAAGCCGAATTTTATGTCATTTCAATGTAACTTAATTAAGTAAAGGTGTGAACATGCCAATGACTCCTCATGAGAACACACCTACACAGACTCCTGGAAAATATTTCTGGATGGTGGTGATTGCGTTTCCCGCGCCACGCAATAACAATTATTTGTGGTGTGGTGGTGCTAATAATGTCACGCGGTTAAATAAGGAACAGAACAATGTTTTCAGCTGGAGAGCATAGCTGCAGCTTTCGTATGCTCAGCTATTTGACATCAGGACAGGGACAGCTGTATAGTTATTTTTGGAGAGCATATGATGTAAGATGGAGAAGGAAGTAAAGTTAGGGAGCAAATAAAGAGGAGAAACACAGATTCTGGAAAGTTGCTCGACAGAAAAAAAAGAGAATCCATGATTTTCCAGGATCTTTTTCTACCACAGCTGAGGTAAAATTGCCACCAGGGCCAGAATCCATGAATGCACAAACAAACGAAAGCAGGGGCGGCGTGCATCACTGGGATCATCCAGGGTAAAGGTGTTAGCACTCTCTTCCTACCCATCGTTGATTCCGAGTCAACGAGTTCACCCTGGGTAATCGCAATGATACATACATCCAAGCCCAGGTTAGCAAACCACCTTTCGCGGTCAGCGTTTACTAGTATTATGTAGTCTATACGATGAGTAATCACATTACCCATAGTTGGTTCATTTGGTTATCCGTAGGTAACACGTGTTATTGAGGTTACCCAGGGTAATCTAGCTCATCCTCCACCGAATTACCCATCGTTAACACGTTGCTTACCCTTGGAAGTCTCGATGACGCATCCATACACAACATATCTACCTTGGGTACTCTCAATGAGAAATCCGGACCCACGGTCAGGTGTGGTGTGGGCAGAAAGTCAGTACCCGTTTTTCCCCTTTTTTCTTCCCCTTTTTTCCAACGGGAAAAAAATATAACTCTCCCCACAACGGCCTCCTCCACCAAACGGTCGCGTTCGTGCCATTGAAACTACATAAAACTTACCCTGGGTAAGAAACTCACCCCAAAACCATGCCCCTCCCTCTACCCATGCGATTCTGCCCCTTTGTCAGCCAGTAGAGATAAACGAGCCCCGTGATAGGTTATCGTCGCATGCTTGATCCTGATCGTTCCTTGACCTGGATGCAGCGGTGGGATTACCCAGGGTAAACGTATCGACGTGTGTGCTGACAATGGGTAAATTTCTGAGCGTCTACACGTTCACCATGGGTAATTTCAATGACGCATGGGGCTCCTCGTCAAACTGTCATGTACTTATAGGCTTGTGATTTGAATTTTTCTATTCCTGACTCACATAGTTGTTTATTTATTTATTTATTTACTACATATCTTTTTTTCTGTTTTTTAAAATTCTATAAATAAATTCTAAATTCCGTATTCCTGACTTATAACACTTTCTAACATTCACATAGATACCAGATACCGGAGAAAACGGATTCAACGAATTCCATGCAATTGATCGGAAATTATCCTAACCAACACCATTTTCGACGAGGTTAGATCCGACCCGACCTGAGAATTGGGTTCAAAAATCCGAAAATAATTCGCCAAGCCACCAAGTTCCCTGAGATTTGCCCTAATGGCTCGGACACACCTATCCTGCTCGATTTCCTTCCTTCCTACTACTAACTCAAGGTTAATCGTCCTCTGCGCGCATAAGACTACAACATCAAGTGATATTATTGGCCTACATATACGTAGCCTCGTAAGTGCTACACTCCACTACGATTCTTATACGTTTCCTTGGAGATAAGAGGCGATGAAATTTCAGCTGACTTCCTGAGAATACAGAAAATCATATGTTGTCGTGGCAAGCTGCTATTGAGAAAGGTTAAGACTAAAATAGGAAGAAACTACGACAAGTGTATGCATAAATACGTAATCCCGGCTATAATGAGTCGTAATGAGGTACGTAAATGAATGGGGCAGAGTTCGAAGAACGCTAAGAACGGTGAGAAGAAGATGTTTCATGAAGGTCTGGGACAATCTAGTGAGCCATTGCTGATGATTTTAGAGTGATAGACGCCGGGTATGGGTAGACAACTTAATTAAACTTAACCACGAGCAAGAAAGGGAAAATGTCTTATAGGTGAATACATAGGCAAACACAAGGGTTAATTGATAGGTAACCTAATCGACACCTGAGTGCAGGTGAGGGAAAATGACGGGTAACGAAAATAGGGCTGACATCACAATCGCAGACAGTGAAGGCTAAGGACTTCAGAATACAGCAAAGCAGTAGTTACGATCCAAAGTTCAAAAGTCCAAGAGTTCACCTATTGATTCGCTATAAATGCATGTGTATTGCACTAACGCTGAAGATTGGCGGCACCAAAACGAAGATGTTGACGGATGCCCCAACTTAGAGGCACCCACATCGAAAACGTGGAATCATTCGTATATCTTTGACAGAGAATTTTGCTCTACCGAAATCACTACTGTAAGAATTCAGTTAGTTCAGCAGATATCGATAGACTCAAAGCACGATCACTGTGGTCAGAGATGATAGCTGCTGATTACAGTTAACGGCAGAACGACGCCTCGCATATAAGACCAACCGGACGAGCTATGGGGGACACAGAGAGAGAGGGACAACCACGAGGGGTGATCCTCACACCTCTGACCCAGCCGACTTCCACCCAGGATCCGGATCGCCAGACGACTTCTATCTTATATTGTGTCTGTGCCTTATTCGGATAAAACTGTACCACTGGAAGTGTGCTATCACAGTCGTACCATCCGCGCAGAGCGGACATATAACTGGTAGCAGCGAGGCGACCCGACCGAGTGAGGACCACAAGGGTAAGTTTTCCATCTTTGCTTGCTCTGCTGAGCAGTCTTAGGATACAACCATCGGAGCGCTCCATCCTGAGTCTGCGCTGTTCTCACAATCCCTTCACCTTGCACTATTTTCTTCCTCTTCCTCTCTCTGTAACGAACTTCGGAAATTCCCTCCTACCTGCTGTTGTTTCTGCTTCTTCCCTTCTTTTATAGTGTCTCATTTCTAACAATATTTTCTAGCCTTACTCTTCCTTGCCTTTCTTTCGCAGTGCGATTGCAACTCGAACTGCCAAAAAATCGAACGTCGAATTCAAGCAGGATGGAACTGCTTCCGTCGCTATGAGGAATTTCTTTCCTCTAGAATGGTAGAGATGAAGTGGAAGCACAAACTATTCAACCAATGCGTATTGCCTGCAATGCCGTACGGAGCAGAAACGTGGGTGCTGACAAAAGCCGCAGAACATAAACTTGCCGCAGCACAAAGACGGATGGGACGCCGCGTGGTTGCAATACGACTTTCGGATAAGAAAACGAACGCATGATTACGCGGTCACTAAAGTTAAGACGTAATAGCTAGTGCAGTTGAACGGAAATGGGATTATGGCCAGATCCACGGAAATTAAGTGGTCCAAGGAGCTCATGGAATGCCATCCACCATCGTAGCGATGGGTTGGTCGACCGCAAACACGTTGGCGTGATGATTTCCAAAGAATACTCAGAACATGTCACTGGCAATCCACAGCGAGAGTCATGGCGAAAATTGAATGGATTGATCTGTTGAGGTGCCACATATTGCAAAATATTGATCGNCTTGCTACCCAGCGAAGCAGCTTCTACTGGTATGTTTTCCAGCAACGATGTATGGTATCAATCACCCATCTACTTTCGTAGCAGCACACAGAAGAAAAAAACTTTTTTTTCACTTCAAATAAGTGTGGGCATTGAGTTCGGATGAATATGTACATGAAATATGAAAATGAATAGTGGTACATGATGCGAAAACGGCCAAAATGGAGGGGGGGGGGGGGCACCTCACAAAAGTCGATAACTTGACCTGTCCTACACGTTTAGACTTGTTAGCTGATACGTTAAGAACGCTCTGACTTGTTAGCTATCCTTACGTACAATAGTTACCTGAAATGCAAACACGTCAAAACGTGTAAGACAGGTCATATTATCGACCAATACCGTGTGCCTTCCCCCCTGTAAATAAACAAATAGCAAGGCCTCAGGAATTGAGATGATGCTGGAGAAGCAATTTTTGTTCTATCATCATTGTTTATATTTCCAGGAAATGAAGTCTTTGTCGAAAAAATAGACGGATCGCGTGTGCGTTTCCATATCGTCGCGGCTGCAGAATCGCGGCAGGACCTACTCGATCCTCTCACTCGGAGAATGCTCTCTCCCCGTTCCTCGTCCAGGTCCCACAGCGATTCTGGAGACAAGGAATCCGTCTTTTTGAAAAGAACTGTAAATCAGATGATTCTATCCGTAAATCGCAGGATGCTTGATGGGAAATTTTGCTTGATCATGGGGCAGCTTTTCTAGTGGAGCATGACCTCATCCTAGTTATCCTAGTAGCAACAAAATACACAGCCTTAGGTCCTAGTGCAACTTTAGGGTAATTTATAGGTCGGATAAGAAATGATACGTATCGATCCTCATCGGTCGGATTCCGATACGTATCATTTCTTATCCGACCGAATCGGACTCCGACGCGCTATAAATAACGCTTATGTATACCAGTCAGATGCACGCATCAATTTGCAGAAGACTTTCCTCGGAAACCGGTAAAGGCGGTAATCCTCAATGAAAAGGACGAGCGGTCGCTGCGAGACCGTGAACGCGTTCGTCTCAGCTGCGTCAGCGATGCGATTAGCCCTATCCTTCACCACATTGACGTACGCGCTTCAAACGCACGCATCTTGTACAAAATGTCCCTTTGTTGTTGAAACGAGCAACAAATCAGCTTTGGCCATTGTTGTTCCTAAGCTCTCGGGATTGTCCTGCATGGACAGAGCTTGAGCAGATCGCTTTGCTAACTCTGAGCAGAAAAACAGGATTATCGGACAACTGCCATTAAATCCTTTTGCGAGCCTTTCACAGTATCAGAATTAGAGATGTGTGCATTGACAACGCATTTCAGCTCAAGGGATCTATAAAGCTACTCGGAGTCGGATGGAAATGGATACTTATTGATTGACCCCAAATGTCTGGGGATGCTCTCTTTGCTATGTATTTTAAGCATCTGAGCTCTTGCAGAAGCCTGACCCCAGCATTCTCAGACAAAATTTCGGAAGGACCGCGGCAGAAAACCGGAAGAACTGACCGTTGATCTGCGATTCTTCCGCATCACCCCATCTACAAAAATCCGTTCTACTGCGGACTTTCCTCTTTTTCGTCTGCGTATCTCACTTCATCACCAGAAGATCTAGATCCTTTACTGATACGATCCATCCGAAAGCTATTTGACGTTTACTACGTAGGCCTGTAGGATGAGTCCTCACTGAGTGCCCATTCCTCTTCAGATAAGCAATACTTTCAAAATGATAGAGTGACTTGGTTTACATTCCTGCACTAATTTTCAAGACCACTTCTTCTGTAGTTAATACACAGCGATCGTTAATGGCGGTGCGTCCTTCGCGGGATCGGGAAGCACGCAACGCGACCGCGCCGCTCGCGTCGGCATTCGCTGCCGTGGTGGTAAATCAGGGTTTTCTTGACACGTTTCAATCAAATTTGATGTTAACTATCAAGAGAACTAACTAACTGTTAAGAAAATTCTATAGCTTGCTGACACAGCGAGGATTCCAGTGTGAGCGGCGCGGTTGCGCAGCGTGCCTCCCAAGTCCACGAAAAGCGCACCACAATCGACGCTCAGTGTCTCTGAGATCAGCTATGATATGTATGACTTTCATCTTACTGTTAAGATTAAAATTGTAAAAGCAGAATTGAAAAGAATGAGGTGGACTACTGTTCGTTTATCATCATGTTCCCCCACAAATCCCCCATCTCCAGCTAAGGGCACTTCGCAGCATTTTCACAAGGCAATCAAGCCTTTCTTCACACGATTCAGCCTGGAATGTGCCTTTCTCCCAGGGAATGACACTGGTACTTAAGTGCTGAAGAACTCGATTAAAATTCCTGGATTTCCTTGTTATTCGAAAAAGAACCAGACTGTACTTGCGTGTGGTTTTTCTGCTTCACACTGTGGATTTTGCGTTTTTAACCAAACGCTAACAACCTTTGGTAACGACCCTTATATTCCACGTGACAATACCTTTTATTAGTTTTCTATATAACTAGCCCGATAATAACACCTGGCGTGAACAAAACGCATTATATTCTAGCCATTCCATAGGCACGCGCATTGTTTCAGTGGGCTGGGATAACTGGATAGGATTAAGAGCCTGCCTGTTTCTCATTGTTTGCTCACGATTCTCGGAAAAGTCAGCAGAGGTAACCAACAATTAGTTATAAGTACGTGGCTGATGGGATTAGGGAGTAATTAGCGACGGCAGCTGCTTAAGTGACACTCGACACTTAGAAAATTTGATTTGCTGTCGTGGTTAGGCATGGCAGTGGAAAACGTCAAATGGAAGGTGAGAGAGAAGAAAAACTGCTAAGATTCTCGAATTTTGAAAATTGAAAAATGATAGATTTCCCCTTACCTGGCTAGCAGCATCTTCCCACAATCCTTATCGTTACGCCGTATAGTTTTCCAATAGTTTTTCAGCGTGAATAGCTCCCGAAAATTCGGATAAGGCAGTCGCGAGTCGACAGTTGGCGCCTCAGCCGCCGGCGACTCGTCCGCGCCACCCTTTGGCGCCGCAGCCGGAGGTGGCGGCGCTTGCTTCGCACCGGCACTGGATCCCATCAGCGATTCAACGAAGCGCAGACGACGCATAAACCTCAGACGAGGTCATACAGACGCGGACAGCGAGAAGTCTTCGTGCTAGTCTGGAGAAGTGGCCGCCACGCCTTCCGCCGCGTCCGCCTCACGCGCACCGTCTCGAAGGCAATCGTCGGCCGGCTGTCTGGCTTTGGCCGGCTGCCTGAGGCGATTGCTAGGGGAACCAACAAGAGGACTGATTATGTGTGGATTGTTTCGTGCGAAGTTACGCACTTCGGAGAGTTGTCGGCCATTGAGGGCACTTGTCTCGCACCTTGCCATGAATAGGCTAATAATTAGGAGCATGTACGCAGTTTGTGCTTCAGAAGAAGTGGCTCTGCGAATAAAATAGCCCATGGAGGTGGGTGCTGCCTCAGTCCGTGTGATTTTTATCGTACATTCCTTCCTTTTTTCAGTTCCCGCCGACATTGCTCATATCCAGTCAGCTCCAGTCAGCTCCAGTCGGCACCAGTCCAGCAAACCACCGGAGGCCACTGGTGTACTTCACCTTATCGCATTGCAGATGAACAAGAATACACAGCAAGAAGAGAATCATTGACTTGTTCGCAAAATATCTGGCTGTTGGGAAAGCTCTCGTGGTTTTTAAAACAAGACAATTAATTTTCCATTCAGTGCAGTCAGTCTCTTCCGAGTCACTTCTGCAATGTGCGGTCGAGCCTTGTCGTGCAAGAATCGGACCATGCCATGATTCGGAGGCCTCTCTGCGATCTCCATGGTCTAATCTATCTAGCCGTTTGCGGTAAAAGGCAGCTGTGATCTTAGCGTTATGAGTTTACTTTCACGAAAATAGTGTAAAGTCTGTTTTTTCAGCTAAAATCGCAAGCAATCACAAATATAAGCTCCGCGGAACGACCGTACTTGTGGCAGCTCCTCGACGATGAAGGTGATGTCTCATGCTACCAACTTTGAATTTTAATCTTGTGCATCTGAGAGCTGTTTTCTGCGCCAAAGGAAGGAATATGGTACGAAGCTAGAGCTTTTATTTCCTCATGTGATTGTGATTCAACCCTGGAGAGTGTTTTCACGCGTTTCTGTGCATTGTTCATTGTTGGGCAATATTTATGCGCCAGCTTGTAGCGCCCTGGTTAACTTGAGCACCTTATCACTGCCTACACAGGAGAAACGAATACGCGTTACTGACAAGGGAATGCAAATGGTCGAAGTGGTCAGTTGCTAGGATATTTGTACGATACGATCAGATACAGTTTCATGAAGCTAAAACTTTCCAGGAACGCCAAGTATGTATTTATTAATAGCTCATATTCAGGTTATGGACAACAGGAGTGGTCGAGTTGCTCAGGCAGGGAGATGAGGGCCGATATCAAATGATCGATGATGCCGTCTCTTCAAACCAATGGTTGCTCGCGCATTCAAGATTTTGGTCTTACATAGAGCCTTTTTTGGAATTCAACAGAAGAAATACACATTGGAAAATGTGTGGCGATTAACAAAACCAACATTGGAAAAAAAAACTTCATGGAATGCTCTAATGGAGGAGAAATTGCTTAAAATTTAAATTTTGACAAAAATAGACTTCAATTTACCCAGGTAGGTATGAACACCATTGAATGCGCGTGGAAAATGTTAGAAGTGCGTGGAAACAACAAAAAATATTCAAAAAGTCACGAGAATGACTCGCAGTGAAACAAAAACTAGTAAATTTGGGACCTGGGAATGCAGTGAAACAGCTGATTCGACGTCGTTTCAAGGAACGCCCTGTGTTTAACGGGCGGTAAACTCGTCGAAAGTGTTCGCTGTCACGTAGAAGTACTGGTTACTGAGCTGAACACAGGCCATTTCCGCAGGTTTTATTGTGGGTGGACTGTTTGGGATGCACTGAAGTTTCTGAGAAAGTGAAAACGTGCTCTGAACTTTCTGCCCGCGGTGGATCCGCGGTACGCCCGAGGTGGAGCGTCGCTTCGCCACCGCGAGCATGGGCGGATCCACCGCGGACATACCGCGGATCCACCGCGGACATGTGCGGATCCAGACGTGAAACCAGTATTTGCAGCGCAATGCGACTTTTAAACATTATATATTGGTCATTTCGCATTGAATCTACTTAATTACATTACTCTTAGCATCAATAATAATTTTATTGCTTCAATCATGAGAAAACTCTTTCTGCGCCTGACTTAGATTTAATTATTGGTCGAAAAGTGAGTCTAACTTGAGGTGATTGACGAAGAAGGATAAAAGCAAATCCATGGCGACGTTTTCACTCCACATTGCTAGCGTTCGCACATCCCAGAATTCGAACCTACCTCTCTCCAAAGCTGATGATTCCAAGTCCGGTGCCTTATCCATTCGGCCATACGTGTCGACAAATAGGGTGGTTCCCAAAGCGATGATGTGTGACTCAGCGCTACTGCGGATCCACCGCGGGGATGTGCGGGCCCACTGTGTGACATGTGTGGGTCCACCGCGGAAGACAAAGTTACTGCGGGTCCACCGCGGGTGTGTGCGGATTCACCATGGGCATGTGAGGGCATAGCGCGGGAGTGACGTCACTACCGGTTCCCCACCGCGGGCATGTGCGGATTTATCGCGGGCAACCGCGGACCCACCGCGGATTGGTCCCATACCGCGGATCCACCGTGGGCAGAAAGTTCAGAGTGAGAGGCCAAAGTATCCGTGGGTGCTGCCTTTAAAGGCAGCACCCGCGGAAATTTTCATGTTTGAGATTTCACTGAATTTTTAGGTTATCAGAGACGATGAACTCATAGGCAATGACGAAACAGCGTGAAACACGCCGGAAGACGGGAAATGAAGGCGCCGTTTCCCATGCCTTCACAGCGCGGACGAGTTTTCCGCTGAGGGTATACGCGCGTAACGCTACGAAATCCTGTGGATGGTGTGTATTTCATGCACTACACTGCATATACTGCTCTATGCCATGCGCCGCAATAGCTCTAGCTGGCGCTTCGAGCCGGGGAAAACTCGTACAGGCGTGAACACGGCCTAGTGGGTTCACGACGTCAGTTCGATTTTCTCTGCAGGTAAGCCATTATTGTTTGTGTTCGTTTCTAATTTATGATGTGCTAAGTCTGTACTTCACCACACGCACATCAGCTCCGAGTCGAGGATTTCCACAGGTGCTGCCTTTAAGGCGAACTGCCGAATATGTGTGCGTACGACCCGGGCCAACCGAGGCGTGTTGGGTCGGAGTCTTCTCTCCGCACTGGTAGCATCACATTGAAGTTGGTGTTATGGTCGACCGCTCAGCTTGGGAGCGTAATAAAGAATGCATCGTCTCTTGCTTTGCTATAGAATACAGTTCCTGAGTGGCCATACGCGATTGTCCCTCATACTTTTTTTCGCACGTGTTCCTGTAGGATAGGACAATACCTATGCGCAACCCCCACTTAACAATGAATGCCACACTGACCTGATATTACCTAAGTAATCTGAATATTTGATCTAAGGGGAAAAGTCTAGAATAGTCGACATCGGATGAAACCAAGGTCAATGCTAGAGTGTAAAGAGGTTGAAAGGAATATCGCTATGGTAGAGAACAAGACGAAAACTAAGGAGCTTCATTCATCACAACGCGGGAAAATATGAAAAGAGCAGTTTGAATGGAATAAAAAATGGGCGTAGCACTACGAGAACTAGCAATCGCTTCAAACCCAAAAACCATGAAAATGTCATGAATCCGTGTTCTTTGGGGTGTAACGCACATATGAAAAATAATATTGACTTCAACAATTTAAAAAAAAATATTGAGCATCACAATGGAAAACGTCGAACCGCTCAATTTTCAATTCATAAAGTTTGATGAGCGAGTCAGATGACCCTCGAAATAATATACTCTCGAGTGTTTTTGTTGTCTAATTTTTTGTTTACATTTTGTTTACATCCAATAAAAGTACAAACTTCAAACCGATTTTTCGGCTTCGAATCACAAGTCTATCTATTCTGGATATACAGGTCATGCTAAAAAAGTTTGTATGTATGGGTATAAAAGCTCTGCTGGTGGCACACCATACCAAACGGGACCAATGCGCTTCACAGCGGTGAGTTCCTTCTCCCTTCTTTCCAGTGAAACTTCTGCTGGAGTGTACATTTTCAGGTCCTTGCTGTTCTTGTCACCGGCAGTTTTGCCACAAAAGGTAATAAGACTTCTCTTGATTAAATTGAAAGATATATAACACGCTCAAAGTCTTGGTCTGAAAACTCTCTAGAAACTCAATTCGACGTATAGATGCATACAAACACGACACAACAGCAAAATTCATGAGAATCGCGCGCTTTAGCTTTACACCTCTTAACACTCAAAAAGTAGTTAGTGCTAAGAGCTCTATAACCAGTATCGACGCTGAAAAAGTGCGAAAACAACGCTCCCAACCACAAAAAACAATTTATTCTCGTTTGGCAGCGGTGGATAGAAAAATTAGGCAAAGATTAGGAATTCCTTGAGAGTCATCCCCCACAGCCGATAGCACTTTCTTTACGATTTCACTCCCATGAAATGCACACGCTTAGTACAACACCGCCAACTGGTCTTCGGAATAAAAGTATCGCGTCAACCGGATTGTACTATACATATGTTATCAGCAGTAACAATATCACAGTCTTAGAAAATTTTGTTCTTTTAGAGTTTCAATGCTGGAACTTCAAACAGGAAGATACGATAAGAGTTCTCTATCATAATGCAGTAAACAACCTGAGATCAAGTCTTGCGCTGGGAAATGCAGACAACAAAGACAACCAAAAATGTCCAAAGGGTTCAAACATCTACCGACTGGTAAGGTTTTTCGCCGACACCCATTCCTGAGTACGGAACAAAAAAAAAAAGAAATTACGAAAAACCTTAAAACATTGGGAATCCCTCAATCTTCAGTTTGTCTCAACAAGGAAGGTTGTCTATATTCTTTAGGAATGGGATTGTATTCTGGAAAACTATGCGCAAAAAGCCGTTGACCAGTGCAAAGATAATCCGACAGTGCCGGATAAATTGTCAATGGTTTACAAAGCGTGAGTGTCTTTACGATAACTACGATAACTTAATGTCGACATTCTCACAGACGATGTACGAAAGTGAAACTAAAAAATTTCACGCTTTTAAACCGTCTCATCTTCAGCAAGAGTACATAGTCTGTTGTTTGATGCTGTCTCCACATGGAATAAGTTGATTTAGAGCCGACCTAACCACTTGCAATCCAACCCCGTTATTCGCGAAACAGATACAGGAATGGTGGAATGTGGTGAAAAATGTAGGACTAGACGCTCAGGCTAACTTTGCTTCTGGCCTAGAGGATTTTGCCACGGTGTGTTTCGATTTCCTACCTTTAAGATATGATCTCTACATACAGTTTGAAAAGCATGTTTCAGTTGGCACACGGAAAGGCAACAAGGATTGGCTGCGCACAGAAGAACTGCAATGGAAAACTCCACATGGCCTGCATGGTCTATCCCAAGTACGCTTACTTCAAGTAGTATACCAATTGCTAAACTTATGCTGAGACATCATAAGACGTTCAAGTGTAACGTTTACCTTTTAGAGCTCCTTCCTCAGGGGCAATATATCAAGTGGGGGAGCCGTGCAAAAATCATGCTGAATGTACAACATACGAAGGATCGACGTGCGGGGCACAAAAAGGATTCTGTAAAGCCGGATATCCAGGAAATACAACAGACACACCTCCTGACAAAGAGACTTCTTCAACAGTGACTACTACTACTGGAACTACCACCATCGCAACTACTACAACAAAGAAGCCTGACTCGAGTGGGTGCTGACTTCTTTGCAAGCATTTGAAATCGCATTCAAAATTTTATTATTGGACAATTCTTCTCCCTACATATATTAAAGCTTCTATTTTCTTATTTCATCGCTTTTTGATTTTTGATGATATATTTTGAGAGGATGATTAGCCGCCACCAACAGGAATAACCACAGATTATTCTACTACATTGAAGAAAGTTCTCGAGTGTTAAGAAAGCATTTGCATTCGCAAGTGCTAATTCTTTAGGTATTTCGACTTTGTATTAAACATCACAATAGCTCATAATAGCTCAAAAGCTCCAACCTATCTGGGAGAATTCAAATTTGGTGTGGAATTTATTGGGTCAGCAAATAAGTAGTGCCCGTGATAAACAGCTTCTCTAGCGTTCTTAGCGTTTTCTCCCCTTAAAGTTCCAAATAAACCACATTATGCTTTCTCAGCTTTCTGCAAAGGGCAAGAAACAATGTCGACAGATGAAGCTCGAACTGTGTTCTTGGACGGACACAATGAACTTAGGTATGTGCTTCAGCGAAGTTCTTTCTTCATTTTGCACTACATAGGTTGTTGCAAAATCGATGTCGGATTTTCAAAACGCGACCATTGGCTATTTCAAAAAAAAAAACATGAAACGGCTAGCAGTCAGCTCAACGTTCTTTCTTGATTTTCATCAATTTATCAGTGGTGACTTGTCCTCTCGCAAAAAGCAGACGACTCACCAATGAAATGCCTTTTACATTTTCAAGGAAAATGCTTTATCAACGCTCAAAATCCGACATCAGTTTCGTAATCGCCTAATGCATAGTATGTACATACCTCATAGTATCTCTGATACAGACGCGCAGTTGCTAACGGAAAAGTGCCGATGGGAAGTGGAGGCACAACTCGTCCATGTGCTAAAATGATGAGACTGGTAAACCTTTTTAAACCGACTCTGACATGCTTTCTTATTCTAGGGAAAAGTAAACAAAGTAAAATGACTTATTCTAGAGAATGTAAGTGTACGTTGTTGCTTTTCTTCACCATTCAAGTCCTATCTTCAGAACTACAATTGCACACTCGAGAAGGAAGCCTACGATCTGGGTAAACTGTGCAACCAACCAGAGCAGACACCTTACATAAACAGAAATATGAACTTTTTCATCTCCTCCAAAAGCAACGCAAAAGAAGCCGCTGACGAGGTTCGTTCTTTATTTTTTGTTGATTTGTTCTTGGAGAGTCATTGCTTTTCATACGATTTTGAAAAAAAAAAAGAATCTTTCTACATGACCGTTCTAGAGACTGACTAAGCACTCCAACTAGGAGCTAGTATATGCTTTGATCTATCTGTTCACACATGGAAAGCCATAGATTACGTATTTCGTGAAACTATCGACTGCAATTCAACTCTGCTTTCAATACTCGAAGCTGCCTGAGCTTAATTACTTTTTAGGCCTTGGCTAAATGGTATGAGGAAATTAAAACAGGTAGATTGGACCAAGCCACAGGCGCTGGAAATTTGCTCAAACCGGATCTCAAAATAGATAGTTTTGCCAGGGTGAATCAGAGGTTTACATTTTCCAATGACCCTTCCAACGTGTCGTTGATTATACAAACATTTCAGATGGTTTGGGCCGAAAATATTCATGTAGGCTGCGCAGTCATCTCATGCAACGGGAAATCAAACGTGGTTTGCAAGTATGACCCAACGTAAGCATTACTTGGAGGAAATTTAGGTTATCAATTTCCCCAGTGAAAATACGTCGCTTTTACAGGGTTGGCATCTATGGAAATACGATCTATAGACCTGGCGCTGCAAGTTGCAGACAGTGCGCGACGGCATGCGACAACGGACTCTGTACTGCCTAGCACAGACATTCGTCGCAATTGTGAAACTTCACACAATGATCCATGAATGAAGAGCATTTGAAATTTGTGTTCCTTGAGCAGCGAAACGATCTTATGTAGAGAAACTGACAAGGAAAGTTTACATGCCCGTGGCATTTGGAAATGAGATAAGCCACGTAGTGTGAAGTTGAAGATGTTAATATCGAGTCCGTTCTTTTCTCCTGCTGAACGGCAACGTAAAAAATTTTGAAAGTCAGGGTATTTCTGTCTGGCCACTGTATAATTGCAGTTTTTCTGTAGAAAGCGGAAAATTGCAGCGAAATTGTGTTTGGAATCGTGATCAGCGTCTAAAACTACCTATCTGGACGAAATTTGAGAGGATTCTGCGAGATATGTACCTCACCCTCTAACGGCCATACGGTACAAGATGATCATGAGACTTTTGTTCAGGACCTTCAATCACCCTACTATGGAGAGGTTGAGTAAAGGAGAATCCTCGAACGTTTGGGACATGTGAACACACCTATCTCGCCGCTAATAGCAAAATGGAAATATTTCAAAATGCTTTCAAACTCTCAAAATATTAGGATGTTAAGCTGGGAATGCGCGCTGAAGTTTTGAGTCGTTATGAACGTGTTGCCAAACATTTTCTGTCAAACTTTTGATGTCACCTGAAAGAGCAAATCATGGAGAATTTTTTAGCATGTGGTTTGTCGAACATCCATTCATTGTTCATTTTTTAGAAGAATTCATAAGAAGACTNCCTCGTTATGAACGTGTTGCCAAACATTTTCTGTCAAACTTTTGATGTCACCTGAAAGAGCAAATCATGGAGAATTTTTTAGCACGTGGTTTGTCGAACATCCATTCATTGTTTATTTTTTTAGAAGAATTTATAAGAAGACCGACCAAAATTTACGAATTTCCGTTCGCGGGTTTTATGTTGTTAAAGAGTTTAAAACGGCCGCTGAGCACCACCACAGACCATCTAAAAAACCAAGAGAATTTTTGCTGTATTACAGAGCTGAATCCATGCGACAATGGGTTACTCAAAAATTGCCCCGAACTTGGGTATTTGAACCGAAATTGTAACTGCAAATCGATTCCTCGACTGCGCTGTTCTTCAGATCTAGAATCGGGAATCGCATCTGGGATCGCCTAGTAGCCCAGACTTTGCGCTATCTGACGACCACTTACTTGCCTCGTTTAAGCCTTATTTGAGAGAGAAAAATTCCAAAACTGCGACAAAACCAAACTTTGGGTGTGTCGCTACTTCAGGTCATGGCGCTGCGATATTCCACAGTAGGGTGCTCATTCTTTGTGTGGAAGATGTCGAAGGTTCAACAATACTAATTCTGCATTAAACTCAGACTGCGGTGTTGAAGCTTTTTTGTAAAAAAATAGTTTGTTCAATGCAAAATGCGCATTTCCAACTTAACACCCTAATATTTTATTACAAGTGAATAATCTCATAACACTGCATAGGATAGATTTTTAAAGTAAAACAGCAAGTAGAGGAAAAATGCAAAAGACCAATCCGTGGCAGCAAATGAAACTGTGAGGGTATCCAAGAAGAATGGAATTATTAGGCTGTAGAGAAAGTTCCCGCGGTTCTCAAAAGTGAGCTTTTCTTAATCCAACGCTGACTTGCAGCGTCCTATTTTTTGTATATTTAAGGAGGTCAGGCATGTGCAAGCTTATTAACTCCTGCACATCAATCACTGTGAACTCCTGCACAACTCCTACCAGGAAGATGGTTCTTTCAAAACTGTACATTTGCGGCCTTTTGGTATAGGACTTCAAATCTGGTGAATCAGCGACCATATCCAGTCGCCGAATTAACGTTGTATTCGGGGACGATATAGTAGCCGAACGCCCCGCGCAGAATTGGTCCAGACGTTTCGTGCTGGCGACTTCAGCCTCAACGTTTCCTCATGATCGGGACACGCATGCGGAGCCGACAATGGTCGATTGCGGTAGCTGGTAGAATCAGATCCAAGGCAAACTATGTGTGGAAGGACGCAAGTCTTTTATATTCCCTTTACCATCATCACCGATCAGCTGCATTAGTTGCGAAAGGTACAAAAGTTATCAGAGTGTGCGATGATGGTACGACGGAAAGCGGCGTCCAGCGACGTGCCGAGGTGGCTACTGAATTGCATTCGTACAGACGCAAAAACAATAGGATGAAGTCCATCTTTTCAGTGGAGAAGAAGTGGTGTCTGACACCAAGCGCAGTCCACGTTGGGGTGACAAGGATGAGCAGCATTAGCCGCAGCCAAAGGCTGGTCTTCACCCCCTGAGGGTTATGGTCAGCTTTTGGTGTGACTGCAAAGGCGTCAGACACTGCGGCACTGCCACGCTACACTGCACTCACGGTGGACCTGTACTGTCAGCGACCTGAGAGAACAACCGCAAAACTCGCAGGAAAGGGTCCGGCGCGATCAGATTAGCAACTTTTTCGAGTCAATGCTAGTACATTTCTATACCCAAGGCATCGAAATGCTTCCTGGAATTTGGCAAAGACTAGTAATACGTGATGGTGATTTACTCATTTCTGAATGTGTTTGCCTATTTTTGAAAAGTGTATAAATTATAATGTTTCAAAAACCGTGAGAACTTGGCCTACAACCTATATAGAAGCATGGTTTTATAGGTTCTGGATGTTTCTTTCAGATAAACTGAGTTGTTTCCCCGAATACCACTATAGAATTGAGTATATGTATGTGGAATAGATTGACTAGTCAATGTTATAGAGATAGATCACGTGAAATTGTCAGCAAGCCGTTTCGCCTCTATCCCTGGGTCTGACATGAAATACACTTCTCTTTGGACGTCTCTTTTGGAAAATGGGCGTAACTCCTAATAGAGATAAGATCCGACCTGCATACATACCTCCCCTTGTCAGATCATTTGTATAACAGCATGTACACTTAGTTTTTGGCACTGATGGACGTAGGAGGGGTAGCCCCCACCCTTGAAAATGGGTCGCCCAATTTTTGAAATTACTTAACAAAATAAATAAGAACCTTGTATTTTTTAAATAATTTTTTATTAATTATTAATTCTTGTGATTTTTATTTTTGTCCGATTCATTTCCTGTCCGGGTCCCCAAAACGGCGTAGACCTCAATTTTTTCCCCGCGCCCCTTTCCCCAACCGCGTGAAAGATTGAATGTATGCGGAACAGCATGGGGTTTGCCCAGTTCTGCCCTGAAATGCTCGATTTTGAGAATTCTGTCCTCAATTTGAAAGAAATATTGAGATTTGAGCTTGTGTTCATGCTCATTGCATGTGTTTCCACTATAACTGAGTCGGGACACTACAAACCACCAACGATATATCGATTACTTGGAGGAAACAAGTGAACGGAAAGATTACCCCACCATTAAGTAGGCCGTTGGAAAGAGCTTTTTGAGACAAATTGAATGATGACGCTTTGATCGGAGCAGCTCTGAGGAAGTTATGGCAAAGCAATAGTGAGCGGCGGTGACTCCGCGGAGCGACCGTCGGTTTTCGACATCCCGTAAGCAGTATTGTAATTCGCGTAGTTCTTTTTGATGACGGTGGCTAAGGTTGACTGAATAAGTATGTTATGGAGTGTTGGTGCAGGGGTCGAAAATAAATAAAATATTAGATAATATGATAAAAATAAATGAAATATTAGAGGCAGTGTCTCACCTCATTTTCGTTTTCGGGTTATCAACAGAACCTGGACCTCCCCGACGCGCTGAGTTCAGCCATGTGTATGATTTCTAACGAAACTGTCAAAAACCCCGTTTATGAGGGACCAATCCATCCTGGCGCGGACGAGTTCCTCGCCAAGGAAGGCGCATGTCTTGCCATACACCTCCGCTGATCTCATTGATCGCACAGGTGTTCTCATTGCCAAAAGGCGGGAGGCGTCTCGTACACCGGCCGAGAATTTGTGCAAAGTCTGCACAAGTTCTCGGCCGAGATCGCTGAGGTGAGACACTGCCTTTAGGGTGTTAAGTTGGAAATGCGCGTTTTTGCATTGAACAAACTATTTTTTAAAAACAAAGCTTCAACATTGCAGTCTGAGTTTAATGCAGAATTAGTATTGTTGAACCTTCGACATCTATCACAAAAAGAGTGTGGTGGAATGTCGCAGCGTCATGACCTGAAGTAGCGACTCACCCAAAGTTTGGTTTCGTCGCAGTTTTGGAATTTTTCTCTCTCAAGTAAGGCTTAAACGAAGCAAGTAAGTGGTCGTCTGATAGCGCAAAATATGGGCTATTAGGCGGTCCCAGATGCGATTCCCGATTCTAGATCTGAAGAACAGCGCAGTCGAGGAATCAGTCACAATTTCGGTTCAGTTACCCAAGTTCGGGGCCATTTTTGAGTAATCCTTTGTCGCATGGATTCAGCTCTGTAATACAGCAAAAATTCTCTTGGTTCTTTGGATGGTCTGTGGTGGTGCTCAGCGGCCGTTTTAAACTCTTTAACAACATAAAACCCGCGAACGGAAATTCGTAAATTTTGGTCAGTCTTCTTATGAATTCTTCTAAAAAATGAACAATGAATGGATGTTCGACAAACCACATGCTAAAAAATTCTCCATGATTTGCTCTTTCAGGTGACATCAAAAGTTTGACAGAAAATGTTTGGCAACACGTTCATAACGAGGTCAAAACTTCAGCGCGCATTCCCAGTTTAACACCCTAATATTTTGAGAGTTTGGAAGCATTTTGAAATATTTCCATTTTGCTATTAGAGGAAGTACAGGTGTGTTCACATGTTCCAAACGTTCGAGGATTCTGTTCTACTCAAACTCTCCATAGTAGGGTGAAGGTCCTGAACAAAAGTCTCACGATCATCTTGTACCGTATGGCCGTTAGAGGTTGAGGTACATATCCCGCAGAATCCTCTCAAATTTCGTCCAGATAGGTAGTTTTAGACGCTGATCACGATTCCAAACACAATTTCGCTGCAATTTTCCGCTTTCTACAGAAAAACTGCAATTATACAGTGGCCAGACAGAAATACCCTGACTTTCAAAATTTTTTACGTTGCCGTTCAGCAGGAGAAAAGAACGGACTCGATATTAACATCTTCAACTTCACACTACGTGGCTTATCTCATTTGCAAATGCCACGGGCATGTAAACTTCCCTTGTCAGTTTCTCTACATAAGGCTGTTTCGCTGCTCAAGGAACACAAATTTCAAATGCTCTTCATTCATGGATCATTGTGTGAAGTTTCACAATTGCGACGAATGTCTGTGCTAGGCAGTACAGAGTCCGTTGTCGCATGCCGTCGCGCACTGCCTGCAACTTGCAGCACCCGGTCTGTAGATCGGATTTCCATAAACGCCAACCCTGTGAAAGCGACGTATCTTCACTGAGGAAATTGATAACCTAAATTTCCTCCAAGTAATGCTTACGTTGGGTCATACTTGCAAACCACGTATGATTGTTTGCCGCATGTGTTGATTCCGCAGCCTACATTGATATTTTCAGCCCAAATCATCTGAAATGTTTGTATTATTAACGTCACGTTCAAGAGTGTGAAATTCTGACCCACCCTGGCAAAACTATCTATTTTGAGATCCGGCTTGAGCAAATTTCCAGCGCCTGTAGCTTGATCCAAATGGGCACCGGTTGCTGTAATTTCCCCATACCATTTAGCCAAGGCCTAGAAAATAATTAGGCTCATGCACCTTCGAAAACTGAGAGCAGAGTTGAATTGAAGGCGATAGTTTCATTAGATAATCTGTGGCATCTCATGTGTGAACAGCTTGATCTAAGAATATACTATCTCCAACTTGAAGTGCTCAGTCAGTCTGTAGAACTGTCATGTAGAAAGATTCTTTTTTTCGAAACCGTATAAAAAGCAATGCCTTTCCAAGATCAAATCAACAAAAAATGAGAAACAAACCTCGGTAGCGGCTTCATTTTTGTTGGTTTTGGAGGAGATGAAAAAGTTCACATTTCTATTGTTGTTAGCTGTCCGATCTAGTTCCTTGCACTGTTTAGCCAGTTCGTAGGCTTCAGCCTCGAGCGGGCAACTGTAGTTCTGAAGATAGGACTTGAATGGTGAAAAAAGCAACAACGCACACTTACATTCCTGGAATAAGACACTTTACTTCGTTTACTCTTCCCTAGAATAAGAAAGCATGTCAGAGTCGGTTTAAAAAAATTTACCAGTCTCATCATTTTAGCACATGGACGAGTTGTGCCTCCACTTCCCATCGGCACTTTTCCGTTAGCAACTGCACGTCTGTATCAGAGATGCTATGAGGTACACACAGTGAATTCCAAACGGTCGTAGACAAGGAGCGGGTGCGCGGCGCGAGCACTCTGGTTGTCTGCTGCACAGAGGCAGCGGGTCTGCTAGGCAGAGACACAGAGGAAAGGCGATACGACGTGATTTTTCGCTGCCCCGGAAGGTGCAGTAGACAACCAGAGTGCCTGCGCCGCAGTCGAACCCCTTGTATTCAACCGTTTGGAGTTCACTGTATACATTTGGCGGCTGCGAAATTGATGACGGATTTTGAGAGTTGATTAGTCAGTTCAGTCAAAACCTTATCTGCAGAGTTAGTGTTCTTTTGATGCATCTTTCAGCTCCTTATTCATTTTCTATACGAGAGGTCCAAGTGCTTGATTTCGTAGGGAACCGTGGAAGGGAGGACCGACGAGTAAACAATATGAAGAAAGTTAGTTTTGACATCTTGCTATTGAAATTGCTTTTTTTGGCTCATCAGGAAATCAGAGTTTCTGGCTCCAGTTCCATAATTTTGAAATGGCCAAAGGTAGCGCTCCGACGATCCGGCATCGATTTTGCAACAACCCAGTGCAAAATAAAGAAAGAGTTTCACTGAAGCACATACCTGAGGTCATTATGCCCGTTCAAGATTGTATTTCGAGCTTTATCTGTCGACATAGCTTCCTTCCCTGGGCAGATAGCTGAAAAAACAGAATATGGTTTATTTGAAATTTCAAGGGAAGGAAACGCTGATTTGAAATCTTTGAAAAGCTGCAAACACGGGCAATAGTTATTCGCTGGCCCAAATTTGGCACCAAATTTGAATTGTCTTAGGTAGGTGGAAGCTTTTTAGCTATCTATTATGTGCTATTGTAATAATTAATACGAAGTTGAAAGAAGCACCTATTCTGAAAGTGAACACTTTGTTAGTACTTGAGAACATTCTTTAATGTAGTAGAATAATCTCAGTGGTTATTCCTGTTGGTGCTCTTTGCTAATTTTATATCATCAAAGAAATGAAACGATGATAAAAGAACAAATTAGAAGCTTTAATGTATGTAGAAGTTAAAAATGACTCAACAACATAATTTTGAGTGCGGTTTCAAATGCTTGCACGGAAATCAGCACTCACTTGAGGCAGGCTTTGTTGTTGTTGTAGCTTCGGTACTGGTAGATTCAGTAGAAGTAGTCGCTGTTGAAGAAGTGTCTTCGCCAGGAGGCGTGTCTGTTGTATTTCCTGGATATCCGGCCTTACACAACCCTTTAGCTGAAGCGCACGTCGATCCTTCGTAAGTTTTACAGTCCGCGTTTCCAGCACATGGGTTCCCCACTTGATAGATTTTCCCTGAGGATGGAGCTCTAAATGTTAAGCATTACCCTTGAACGTCTTATGATGCCTCAGCATTATGCATAGATTCATATAGAAAATGATTGTTGCGCTTAGGTAACGTTGTGTTGCACAAAATCCCTTCTTCAAAGGTGTACATTCAGCTTCCTTCTGCCGCTCTGCGGAGTTTCTCCAGTATTTAGCGGAGGATCAAATTGGCAAGTTCCGCATATTTGCTGCATTAATTTTGCTGTTCCTTCCCTTCCTTTAACTCTGATGCTTTTTTTCACCATTTAAGCGGATTTTCGCGCAAACTTAGCAATTGGTGTACTACTTGAAGTAAGCGTACTTGGGATAGACCATGCAGGCCATGTGGAGTTTTCCATTGCAGTTCTTCTGTGCGCAGCCAATCCTTGTTGCCTTTCCGTGTGCCAACTGAAATATGCTTTTCAAACTGCAGAGATCATATCTTAAAAGTAGGAAAACGAAACACACCGTGGCAAAGTCCTCTAGGCCAGAAGCAAAGTTAGCCTGAGCGTCTAGTCCTACAGTTTTCACCACATTCCACCATTCTTGTGTCTGGTTCTTGAATAATGGCGTTGGATTGCAAGTGGTTAAATCGACTCTGAATCAATTTCTCTTTTTTGTGAAGACAGCATTAAGGAAGAGTTCACTCTATACTAAAGATGAGACGCTTAGAAAAAGTGAAGCTCCTCTTATTTCATGTTCGTTCATCGTCTGTGAGTTAAGTTATCGTAAAGGGGCTCACGCTTTGTAAACCATTGACAATTTATCCGGCACTGTCGGTTTGTCTTGGCACTGGTCAACGGCTTTTTGCGCATAGGTTTCCAAAATACAGTCCCAGTCCTGAAGAAAATAGACAACCGTCACTGCTGAGACAAAATAAAGGTTGAGGAATTCTCAATTCTTTTCAGTCTTAATATCTTTGTTTCTCATTCCGTGCTCATTAATGGGCGACTGCGAAAACCCTTACCAGTCTGTAGATGTTCGAACCCGTTGGACATTTTTTACTGTCTTTGTTATCTGCATTTCCTTTCGCAAGGTCTGATCTCAGGTTGTTTACGGTATTAAGATAGATGTTTCTTATGTTATCTTCCTGTTTGAAGTTCCAGCATTGAAACTCTAAAAGAACAAAATTTTCTAAGACTGTGATATTGTTACTCCTGATAACATATGTACAATCCGTTTGAAGCGACACTTTTATTTCGAAGACCAGTTGGCGGTGTTGTACTAAGCGTGTGCATTTCATAGGAGTGAAATCGTAAGGAAAGTGCTATCGGCTGTGGGGGATGACTCTCAAGGAATTCCTAACCTTTGCCTAATTTTTCTATCCACCGCTGCCAAACAAGAATAAATTGTTTTTTGTGGTTGGGAGCGTTGTTTTCGCACTTTTTCAGCGTCGATACTGGTTATAGAGCTCTTAGCACTAACTACTTTTTGAGTGTTAAGAGGTGTATGTATGCATCTGTACGTCGAATTGAGTTTCTAGAGAGTTTTCAGACCAGGTCTTTGAGCGAGTTATATATCTTTCAATTTGATCAGGAGAATTTTTATTACCTTTTGTGGCAAAACTGCCGGTGACAAGAACAGCAAGGACCTGAAAATGGACACTCCAGCAAGAGTTTCACTGGAAAGAAGAGGGAAGGAACTCACCACTGAGAAGCGCATTGGTCCTGTTTGGTGTGGTGTGCGATCAGCAAAGCTTTTATACCCGTAAAGACAAATTTTTTTAGCATGACCTGTATATCCAAAATCGATGGATTTCTGACTCGATTTCGAAAGATCAGCTTGTTTTCTGCACGCTTATTGGAAAACGAAGAGAAAATGAAGCGGCAAAAACGCTCGAAAGTACGGTATTTCGAGTGTCATATGCCTCGCACATTAAAGTTGTTGAATTGAAAAATTAGCGATTCGGCTTGTTTCATTGTTATGCTCAATGTTTGTCAGATATGTTGAAGTTCATATCTCTTTTGATGAATGCGTTTCACCCCAAAGAACGCGAAGCCATGACATTTTCCTGATTTTTGGGGTTGAAGCGATGGCGAGTTTGCATGCTGGCCATGCCCATTTTTTGTTCCATGCAAAATGCTCCTCTCATATCCTCCGGTCCTGATGTGCTGTCGGATGAGAACTCTCAACTATAGTGTTGTTCTTTATGATTGTGATCCTTTCTACTTTTTGACACTCTAACATTGGCCTTAGTTATCAGATATCGACTATTCCAGGCCTTCGTCTGGAATCGAAGAGGTGCAGATTCGTAGGCAAGTTCAGGTCAGTATGACATTCCTTGTGAATTGCGGGATGGCGCATAAATATTGTCCTATCCTAAAAAAGGAGCAGAAAATGTACAAAGCACAAACGCGGTTGACCTCCCCAGAAACTGTATTTTACAGCAAAGTACGAAGAAGTGGTGCTACTTGACATCGTCTTCTTTGGCGCTGGTTAGAGCTCTGAGAGTGTTGACAAATTCCACCGTTGTGAACCTTTGTAAATTTGCTGGATTTGCTTCCGAGATGTGACCTGTCTTTTCAGACAGGCCCCTCTCTCAGCACAGCCAAAACCAAAAACTTGATGACTCTCCAGTAAGGAGAAATGGCGGATCATCCGTAGGCAAGGGTAAAGTCAGGCACATGGCTTACCAATCATGGGTGGTGTTTGCTCTGATGACCATGAGCTCCATTCAGCTGGGGAATCTAATGGCCGTCTCCGTAAGGGTAGGTTGCACGTGGAAGCAAGTAATAATAATATTTAGTATATCTTTGCATACGATTTCGAAAGTCTATAAGTCCACTTTCACGAAAATAAGTTTAATTCTGTTTTCCAGATAAAATTGCGACAACAGACTACCCTACTGGAAGCAGCTCCTTGTCGCTGAAGGTGGGTGTCTCACGCTACCCACACTGTGGTCATACCTTCTGCGTCTGAGAGCTGTAATCTGCGCCAAAGGAAGGAACATGGAACAAAACTAGAGCTTTTGTTTCTCAGGTGACTGTGATTCAGCTCTAGAGAATGTGTTTTCATACATATTCCGTGCGTTGTTTATTGTTGGACAATATTTATGCGCCAGTCTGTAGCGATCAGGTCGATATAAGCATCTTACCGCTAGGCTGCGTGGCAAGACGTACGCTGCTGGGCTGTGATTGGTCGATTCAGATGCACGTCGCGGCTGCAGCGTTCAAACGTAAGAGCAGCGCTGGGGATAGATAGACAAGTATTCCGAGCTATGGTGGGACAGATGAATGCCATCGGAGCTCAAAAGTGTAAGGAGATGTCCAACGGTGTCATTCAATGCGTCGACTTTGTAGGAAGAACCTGGATTTGGGGAGCATGCGCGTGCAGCGCGGTCGCGTCGCGGCGTACGTCTTGAGCGCCTCCCTTACCGCTGTTACACAGAGGAAGCGAAGACACATCACTGACAGGGAAGTGCAAATGGTGGAAGAGGTCAATTGCTATGCTATGTGAAGCAGATCGCAGTTACAGTTGCTAGACGTTGACTTGGCGAGATTTCTTGTTTACTAGAAATACTTTCAGGACCACTTAAAGATGTTGCAAAACGAGCATTCTTCGACCAGCGTCGCTACGCGGTCTATAATCAACTCCTGCATTTCCTCTGTCACAGGATGGCTTCCCAAACTGAAACCTTATGTAGTGCTTCACAATTCTTACCGTTTATGATAAGTAAAGTTACATCGAGGAACTCCATCACACAGTACTGATCAAATTTTGACAGCAGCTGAGCTGAAATTTTCGTCAGTAGCCATGAAGTGCGGTATTCAGGTCCACCCACACAACTTCCAATGGGTATGGACTTTGTAAGCGTCCGAAGAGGTCCTTAGCATATCAATTCGGGATACTTTGTGTGCCTGTATAAGGCTATAGAACACTGAGTATTTAGGGTTATCCAATCTGAGGTGTGAAATGAATCTCTGATCCAGTCCTACCACCTTTCCGAATTTGACTCAATTGTCATTCTGTCGCTTGTAATGCGCAATGAACTGTTATTTCTCTTTTATTTGACTATAAGCAGTAGAATCCCTTGGATGAAGTTCTGTAGTTTTTATGTCTAAAGACTGCGATACGACCACGAACTCCACAGCTTAATATCTCGTCGATATTGGAATATTATCGCTCCCCGTCACTTCGCGTAGTTCTTTGGAACGTCCCATTGTTCGTGCGTCATGTGATTAGTGCGGCGTTGTTCATGCTTCCATGTTCGACGTTCAGTAAATCTTGGCATGATAGATAGTTCGTTGTTTGTTGCTTCTAAGCCGTTACCAAGATTGATACAGGATTTTATTCGGCTAACGTGATACAGGATTTTATTCGGCTGACGTTTCGGCTTACTCGCTTTCGTCAGAGCCTGGAAAGTAAAGAACAATGGTAATTTACCCCCACAAACGTCTCATCGTCTACAGGAAATTTTCAACATGTGTTAAACAAAAGACAACCGTCTGGATTAAAAACTATTGTACCAACCGCTCACCTTGTACGCTGCCAAGCAGTACTTTTTGGATCACCGCTAGCTGGACACGAGTTAACGTCAGTGGTAAGCAGGGAAGTGGGACCACCAACCTTGCGGCTGGATAAGTCAAAACCCGCATAGCCCGGCGAA
Source organism: Ancylostoma ceylanicum (assembly GCA_000688135.1). NCBI lineage: Eukaryota > Metazoa > Nematoda > Chromadorea > Rhabditida > Ancylostomatidae > Ancylostoma > Ancylostoma ceylanicum. Next base: position 529,951 of record JARK01001345.1, read on the forward strand.
CGGCGCGAGTTCGTTGGTTATGGCAATGCATTCATCCTTCCTGTTCATTTTTGGTGATTTTGCGGAAATTCCAAACGCCTCCAGTGTTTTTTGCGCTGATATCTCCACCTCTCGCGCGAGGATGGAGACGTCAACCCCAAGTTCCCCATCGTCATGACGTTGCATCCGGTGAGTGCCCAATGGAGTTGTCAATTTAGACTTTTGCAGTCCATCCAAATGCTCTTGGATCCTAATCCCGAGTGGTCTGCCGGTCTCGCCTATGTACTCTTCTCCGCACAATTTGCAGGTTATAAGATAAATGACACCCGGATGTCGCGCAGTCACCTGGTCGCCCCCCCCCCAGGACAAATTATGCAATTTTTGGCATTGCACAAGCGATCATAAGCGCGGTTGCTTACTAGCCTTTGCTTAAGGTTCGTAGGTGGTACCTCCACGACTCTCAGAGAGTCTTCTAGACCCGACCTACGCACGCATGCTCTTATTGTCTTACTGAACTGGTCCGAAATGAAGGGTAGGCAGAAGGGGACTTTTTTGTCTCCTTCCAATCCAGCTGAGTTTAGCCGAGTGCGGTCACACCTTGGTCTGGGTAAGTTTTTGAGGGGGTAACCGTTAGATTGCGCTATCTGGAAGGCCATATCGGCTTTCAAGCTGTTATCCGAAGAAACTGTTCTAGCCGTATGGATCATGTTGGCAAAAACGCTGCGCTTTGCTTTAACTGGATGGGCCGAGAGGTAATGGATAAGAATTTTCTTGCTACTTAGTTTTTGTTGTTCATACTGGCTGGAAACATCAATCAAGCCAGCTGACAGTATGCGAAACTTGCGGTCTACTTCTGGATTGGGTTTGTGCTCCCTATGAGGAAGGAGTAGAGATTTACTCATCTCCCTGATTTCCACCAATTTCGTTTAAGGAGGCTGCCTACTGGGGCTCTAATAAGTTGACCTTTAATGTAGTGTGTTTAAAGAAGCATTTTACAGGCAGTTTCAGTCACGATTGCAACACTTCGCAACCTCCAGTGTTGCATTACTTAAGCGACGCGGTTGGGCGCCGTGGCTGTGAGGTGTTGCAGCAGCCACAGTTTATAAGTTTGCCGCTGATGAGATTAGGGAGTGATTAACAATGGCAGCTACTAGAGCAAACTACAGCACTTGAAAAAAATTTCAAATCATTCCGAAAAAGTTGTATGTGTGCTAGCAGTGGCAGTAAAAAATCCCATTCAACGAGGCGCGGACCACATATGCACCGAAGACGGGGACATGCAGAGGTGTAGCGTGGGCACTGCGCCTTCAGCGTTGGCCTCATGCGCAACACCTCAGTGGCGATCGCCGGCTGCCTGAGGCGATTCCTAGAGGAATCAACAAGAGGGCTGAGGGCGATAATTAAGAGCATGTACGCAATTGTGGCGAAGGAGTGATGATTATGCCATGAAAATCGTGAGGCTAAGACAGGCATTGTTAGTTTGCGAGTTATTTTTCTTCATCTATTCGTGGTACTGTTCTTGTTCTTGTGATAAACTATTTATACTCTTTCTTACTGACTGCAGGATCTGGAGATTTTGTATCAGCTCGAAGCTTTCACAGAGCAGTGGAGTCAGGTTTGACCTAAAGTTAGACGTAACAGGCAAGAAATCAGGATGATTTCATGCACCTTCTCGTTTTGATAGACAATCACGGAAAGAGATTGTCACAGTACGCATGCGTGACTGAAAGTGATCAAGATTGCGCAAACTGGAGCGTCGTCAACTCAGCGGATTCGGATTTGTTATTGCAGTTGGGTCCAGATTCTGATTACAACGTATCCTTAGGTAGAACAACATGGAAGCACCGATCTAATTAATTTATTTATTTTATTTATTTATTATAATACATGAGTATACTCATGTGTACATTTGCGTGACCAGTTGAACAGAGAAACATGTACATGAAGCATCAGTGTCGGAATATTGAATTACAATCGCGAAATCGCGAAATAAAACCTTGTGAATTATCTCATGTGGACAAGTAGCGGTTAATCATGCTCCTAAATGATCGAATGCTCACTGGTATCCCTTGCCTTTTACTCAACTTAGCATACTCCGAACCTGCTCTATTAGAAAAGAAGTTGAATCGTAAACTCTTTTTGGCCTTGAGGATGACTGGTTTGGTGGAATTTCCTCTGGTGATGGATTTTTGCATTGTGCAGAAGGAATTGGGCTCTAGTCCACATCTTCCGGAAATCACTTTGTGGAACATTATGAGGTCAAACTTTTTCCTCCTCATAGCAAGTGTTTCAAGTGAAAATTTGGTATTTCTTTCCACGGAATTTGGTATTTCAGAATACGCAAAACCGGATTCCCTGATCATTAGTTTTCTTGTAAAGCAATTTTGCACTCTTTCTAACTTATCAACAAGTTTCTTTTTTTGTGGATTAAATACAACAGTGCCATATTCTAATATTGGCCTCACATATGATTTATATGCCTGCAGAAATATTCGAGGATTTTTGCTAGAAATGGATCTAAATAATTTGTGGATAAGTGCGCGACCTTTAGCAGCGATCAGATCACAGTGCTTCTCGAAATCAAGTTTATTAGTTATAACAAAACCTAGATCCTTGATATGATCTACTTCTTCTATCAAATCCCCATTGAGAGAGTAATCGAACTCGGGGGTATTTGGACCAATTCTCAGGATCTTGGTCTTCTGAGATGATAGTGGGAGTCCCCATTTCTGAGACCAATTCTCAACTAAGCCAATAGCCTTTTGTATTTGATGACAATCACTAGCATCAGAGATGCTTTTGTAAATCTTAATATCATCAGCGAATGCGCAACAGTGTACACCTGCACTAGAGATCAAATCTGGGAGCTCAAAAGTGTATATGTTGAAAAGAACAGGTGAGAGGACACCTCCTTGCGGCACTCCGCTCGTTACTGGCCTGGCTTTGGAAATGGTGTTGTTGACGCGTACACTGAAGGTTCGACCCTCCAGGAAGGCTTGGATCCAAGCAACTATGCGTGGATGCACACCTATGTGTTTCAGCTTATGAATCAATCCATTATGCGGAACCATATCAAAGGCCTTGCAGAAGTCAACATATATAACGTCTATGGGGTTACCGAGTTCACTGTAATTGGTCCAGTCATTAAGAGCTTGAAGCATTGCCGTAACAGTAGACTTACCCCTTTGGAAGCCATGTTGATGTTGTGAGATAATTAAGTTGCTTTCCAAATGATTCATTAAACGTTTCTTCAGCATCTTTTCAAAGAGCCTTGCAAAAATGGAGGTGATACTTATTGGCCGATAATTTTCAGGAGACGAGTGTGGCTCTTTCTTGGGAATGGGAGTGATATAGGACGTTTTCCACCGAGAAGGTACTTCAGCTCTCATGAAGCTCATGTTGAAAATGTAGGCCAATGGACCAGCAATTATTGGTGCCACCTGTTTAATGAAGCATAACGGGATACCATCGGGGGTAACCGATTTTGATGTCGGCCAACTGGAAAGAAGTGTGAAGATATCATTAGCATGAAACCACATTGAATCGGTCATGACCGGGTAAGCACTACAGTCTGAAGATTCAATTGATACAAAAGAATTCTGGGAAAAGTGCTGTTCAAATACGGCAGCAAAAATTTCAGCTTTATCCTGATCAGTACTTATTATACGTCCACTTCTATCAACAAGAGTTCCAATCCCAGTATTTTGTTTAAGTCGTGCATTAAGTAAATGGAAAAAGGAATTCTTACTCTTGGACTCCACAATCTTTTTCTCAACGGAACTGTTGAACTTCAAAAGCTTATTTTGAAAGATTCTATTAAGTTTTTTGTAGTTGGCCCAATCCTCAGGAGAGTTGCTGCTACAGGCATTGCTCCAAGCCGATTCTCTTTTAAAATCGAGTCTATGAAGGTAGGCAGGCAAATTATCTCTATTAATAGGTCTTTGGACAATAGGTACATACAGGCTTATGGAATGGTTAAGTATAGATATAAGCATCTCATATTTCTCATTAACAGTACTTACGGTTTCGAGGGAGCCGTACCAGTCTATGCTTGATAGATAAGAAGTGATTGACTCATAATCTGCAGCTTTGTAATCCAACTTGTTAACCATCTGTTTTGTACTGAAGGAAAGCCGTAACTTGAAGTGTATGCACGAGTGATCACTAGATCCTATAGGTGATAGCACTTTTAACTCATGCACGAAGTCAGACCTATTTGTTAGGACGAGATCCAGAATATTGTTTCCTAGTGTAGGTTTTGAAACACATTGCGAAAGTTTATGAGTTTTGCACAGATCATGAAGAATGTGTGGAGAATTAGTGTAATTTGGTGTGTCTAAATCAGGCAGCCACTGAATGTTCGGAAAATTCATGTCACCCATTATTATGCAGTCTTTGTTGCACGATATGAGATCACTTATGGCTTTACATAATTGATCAGTCATTTTACTCGCACAGGAAGGGGTTCTGTAAATCACCACAAGTCTGAAAGAGTCAGATTGTGTATAGCAGTCACAGCATAGGATTTCGTAGGCATCCTTAACAGTCTCCTTGAAAATTAAGTATGGAGCAAGGCCTCTGTTAACGAGTAGTGCTACACCACCGCCTTTCTTCTGTTGACGGTCACAGCGGTAACAGATATATCGATTCAGAATGTCACCAATGAGAGAATGTACATCGATATCTTGTTTTAGCCATGTTTCTGTTAGAGCAATAATGTCCGGACTATGCTGTTTTAGTAGAAAGCTCAAGGGATTAGCATTTCTAGTTATAGATCGAATGTTGGCAGTAATGCATGAAACCGGCCTGCCATTGTTCCGGAGAGAACTCACAAGTTTAACATATCAGCACTATCACCACTTGTATTATTTTGGTTCGAACATTCAGCATGACCGGTAGAAATGATTTGCGTGGTAACATTTGTTTGAGGATCAGTACTCGAAAAACCAGAATTACGACGCGCTAAGCGTTCAACACGAAGTTTTTCACGTTCTGGTTTTGTCAAAGAGGGCCTCAGAAAGATGCCACTAATCTTGAAAAACTTCAAACGCGGAGCGCGTCTCAACATCGTTTTCGCGAAAAAGGATGCTGGGAGAACAACTTTTACTAAACGTGGATAGTTACCCACGGGGCGACCTAGGCGATATACAGCGAGAGTAGGAGAATCAACCGATAAGAAATCCATCAAGTCTCGAACTAGATTACAATCATGATCAACCTTGAGAGAGGACTGCTCAGAACTACTCTCAGGTAAACCTGCAATGATTATTGAGCGACTACGCTCAATATCTTCAGAAGTTTTTACAGCTAAAGAGTTTTCAGGCAATGTGGGAGTAGATCTATCAGATTCAGAGGAGGCATGAGATACTGGAATAGTACTAGTATGACTTGGATGAATCGATTTAAGAGTTGCAATTTCAGATTTAAGCGATGAAACCTCTGTATGTAACTCTTTGTACTTCTCTAGCATTGTTGCCATCCTTTTTCTGTCCTCCACCAACAACGAAATAATTGTTCTCACATGCGACGGCAATGTTTCATCACCAATTAGAGCCAGCGCACGGAGATCGAGGTCCGAGTGATCCGTTGATTTGCACGTTTGATCATCACTTTGTCGTTTTCTGCGACTCTGAACAACAGTACCAGCACGAGGAGTTCTAGGCATAGTACACGTAAGGATAGCTAATTGGACCAATAGACCTTTGTCAGTGGCTAGTCAGAAAGAGAGCAGTCTCAGTTCCCCAGCCACAAAGGAACTTTTCACAAAATCCAATCGATCCAATCAACCAAGCCAAAAAGGTAGAAGAAGAGAAATTGGACTAATGGACCTTTGACGGTGGCACAAGAATGATTATGTCTTCGTACCGTGCCACAGAGGTACTCACGTTCGTCGTCCTGACAGGCTTAGTTGGTTGAGCACGAATACGAGTAGCACCAGTGATATGTGTAGGTACCGAGTAGGGTGCGGAAGAGCAACCGTAGCACCCGACCACTCGCGGACAATGCTCGCGGGTGGAATTTCATCGATTTCTTTCCAAGTTTAACTCATCTATCATATTCCTGAGAAAATGCATAGAGAGGCTTTTGAAGGTACTTATAACGGATAAACATAAAAGCGGCTCTGCATTGTTATCTCATTTCTACGGATTTTCTTTTCCGAATCGATTCTTCAAATTTCTTCCTCCCACTAGAGCTTCCACCGCTGAGTCGATCTTCTCTTACAAATTGCTTGTCGCATTTGTTGCCAACAACTTCAGAACTCTCGTGCGCAAGTTTTCAAAGACATTCGGGAGGAGAGCCAAACTTGGAAAAATCTATAGAATCAAGAGATTCGATGTCTTTATGCAAAATCAGTATGATATTCGTGATCAGTACCATCTACTACTTTTGTATTACCAAATAAATTCATGATCGGTAGAACAATAGTACCGAAATTTTCCTTTTCAAAAGCTCATCGTTATTGCATCACGCATCACTTTTGGGCAGAAGGAAGCGATATTTACACAAGTTGTTTTCTTTTCGCGATCTGCGGGCCATGTTTTCTTTTCCATCACCACGATTTCATCACGTAGGCGGAAACCCGGACCTGGCCCTCTGTTTCTTCTAGTTGATGGTTTTCCGGATATCTGTTTTCTAAATCTTGTCGAATAGTCTTATCGTTTAGTACTTCCCGCCAATACTTTTCTGCATGATTGGCACACCTGTATGATGTAAATAAGTAAGTAAGTAAATAAATAAATAAATAAATAAATAAATAAATAAATAAATAAATAAATAAATAAATAAATAAATAAATGAATAAATAAATAAATAAATAAATAAATAAATAAATAAATTTACCAGAAACTCTTCCCCTTCAGCAAAATCGTATGCCGCATGCATTATTGAGATTACTCAGGGTAAACGTGGTGACATTGCATAAGTTTTCCACGAAAAGACAACCTGTGACGATACAAGCATTTTCTAGCAGAGCCATCATAATTTAAGCCGGTACTTGGAATCCAATTTTGGCCAAAATGAGCTTTTAAGGATACCAATGGCTTTTCTATTAGACTGCTGGCGACTTTCTTGAGCAAATAATAGCAATAGGCATTGGTGAATGTGCTCTTTCCAAAAAGCAGCTTGAATGGGATCATCCTCTTAGAAGCTAGAAATAGCAAGGAAAATGCTTTATAGAGTGCTCATCCACATATTCCCAATAGCGAAGCCCTTGCATCAGAGCTCACACACGGAGCAAGTGCTGACGTCATGACCTAATAAAAAAAGGTGTTGTGGACTGTATCGCTTGTGGCGTTGGAGAAAAATCCTTAAAATTCAAAAAAAATGAGGATGAGAATTTGGAAATTTTCGATTGTTCCATTACTCCTAACTCCAGCCAACATCTCTTATACTCACAGCACAAAAGGACATGCATTGCCCCACAAGTATGTGACCATATCTGGATGTCATACTATGCCCGAAGAAAATTACCATACTGCTCCTAATCTTTGCAAAAAGGACGCGCCCGACGCGTTTTTGCGTCGCAAACGTCGCACGCGCATAACTCGCTCCAGAATGGAGCTTTTGCGATTCCGAAGACAGATTCTTATTCAGCGCATCGTGGCGAAGCTACTCATACCCCGCATCACCGTATTTGGTTTTCAAAAATTTCTTAGCTAACTGTAGGAGTTGCTGTATCGAGAGATCCGATGTTTTATTTTGAGTCTCTCAGCAACTCCAACAAGTAGCTGAAAAGTTTTTGAAAATCAAATACGGTGATGCGGGGTATGAGTAGCTTCGCCACGATGCGCTGAATAAGAATCTGTCTTCAGAATCGCAAAAGCTCCATTCTGGAGCGAGTTATGCGCGTGCGACGCTTGCGACGCAAAAACGCGTAGGGCGCGTCTTTTTTGCAAAGATTAGGAGCAGTATTGTACATAGTTTTGGAAGGAAGTGTTTCATTTTTTTTTGTATCAACCTAGTATATCCATATGTACATAGATAATTCTATTATATAATGACTTTGTTGTATATGATGCAAGCCATTTAATGTATAACAACACTTCCGTAGGGGCGGATCACTCTCGGCATAATTTCCATCCATAGATATTAATCTCCTTATGGAACAGAGCTTTATTCTCAGTTTTTCATTGGATAAAACTACATTTCTAGGGGATGTAGAGTATGAGCCGGATCATTGTTTCTCACTTTTTTCACTTTTCACTTTCATTTTTTATCCCAGTTTCTTCGTGAACTTCTCGCTTCTTCGTGTTGATGGGATAACACCAAGGAACAGGGTTTATGAATGCTCTTCATTCTTTTAGTTTGTGAAACATCACAATGAGAACGTATTTCTACTACCAAGATTATAGTCATCGTCCACGCACGTGTTCGGGCACTGGTTGCAAGCTCTGGGACCGATGAGGTACATCTGACTTCCATATTTGCCCACACTGTAAGATCAACCGATATCATCCTTAGAACACTGACTATTCTAATTGTTTCATGAATAGTGCTAAGCGTTGTCCATAGCGGCAAGCCGTGTGGGGCTTGTCGCCACACTTGTGGACTGAACAGCCTATTCGAGTATTGATGTCCCAAGAAATCTGAAAATGATCTGAAAAAATTCATTGTCCTTGGTCCCCTATTGTGGGAAATTTCATTAAGAAAAAGCTGACAAAGTTGTCACATACAGTTTCGTGTTACTACCGAAATGTGAAATTTGATCTGGGTCACTGGTCATGCCGAGCTGAGCGTTGGTCCACAAAGCTCAGCTCCAGCACTCAGGCCGTGAACGAAGGATCTTTTCGTCAGTTTCTGAGAAATATAGAAACTGTTTAGGTGCAATTCATTTCAGTAACGGCTCTCACTGTCTCGTACTCGACATTCTTTATGTTTTTGAAGTGTGTCTGAGCATTGTCGAAGCTATAGTTGAGAGGCAACCTTCACTTTTTTCAGGTTAGACAACCGCCACTTTTTTGACCCTAATTTCTTCCCTATCGGAGCTACAATGGCGGCTAGATATTGAACACACCCACGATTCTGGCCGACAGAATTTTTTGTATTTCTCAGCGTTACGATGAGCTATCAAAAAGAGGTTTGAATACGTCTTGAGGTACTATGGGGCTTCCTTCCTGTTGCTTACCACAGGTACGGAGTCGGTTCAAAGTGGATTAGAAAATAAAAGTTCACTTTCGTCGGTTTTCCTGAATTCTGTGTAAAATTCTGTATCTTATTATGGAAGGGAACGGAATGACGATTCAGATTGAGCATGTTGCCCTTCAACATCTCCTTGTGAACACTTTTAGCGGGCTATACAGTATTTCTCAAAAAGATAGACGGATTGCGCGTGCGGTTTCTTAGTGTTTTGACTGCAGAATCGCGATGGGACCTACTCGAGCCTCTCACTTGAAGCATGCTCTCTCCGCATCCCTCTTTCAGGTCCCGCCACGATGGTGCAGTCGCGCAATCCGTCTATCTTTTTGAGAAGGGCTGTACCTATCGGCTGGAGCCAGAGACAGAAACAAGCCGTCAATTTCGTTGAAAATTTCATTTTAATGAACTGAGTCTCATTCCAGTGCTGAGATACAGATTTTATATTTTCATCAGTTGATCGCCTAAAATCGGCAGCATGCGGATTCTGCGTGGGTGATCGTGACTTGTTCATGGGATTTGCATCTTTCAATCGGATTTTATCACATGCAAAACACGGTTTCTAGATTTTCTGAGAATGAATGGGTGCTGATAACACTATCATGAAGAACACAATTTTTAAATGCTCTTTATTAAGGAATCTACTTGTGAAATTCCACGATTATCAGAATTTCGCACTAAGGAGGGCATAGTGCACCGTCCACGCACGTGTCCCGGCACTGGTTGCAGGCCTTTGGACCCATAAAGTAAATCGGACTTCCATATACGCCCACACTGTAAAATCAACTACTATTATTCTTAGAACATTGGCTATTCTAATTGCTCCTTGAATATGCTATGTAATGCTATAATGCTAATGCTCACCCCGGTCCATAGCGGCAAACCACGACCCATTTATTGTTGCACTTGTTGATTGCGCAGCCCATTTCAGTATTGGTGTCCCAAACCATCTAAAAATGCTCAAATTTCCTACTTAACGTAGGAGGTTGGAAGAAATGGGAGCATTTAGACCTACCCTGGCAAAGTGTCTTATGTTGAGCTCAGGAAGGAGCAAGTTCTGGCTGCCCGTCGCTTGTACCATATAGCTACTGTTAATTTCGTTGTACCAGTTGTTCATTGCCTAAAAAATTGGGTATATAGGGTTTTGAGAATAGAGAGTTCAATTGCTGCTGGTAATTTCTGTAAATGTTTAATCGACGACGACTGCAGGCCCTTCATGCGAACACAACAAGGTATCAGAACATGCTAATTTAGAAATTCTTATTAATTCATCTAGAGGTTCTCTCTTTGAAAGGATGTGAAAAATTCAAATCAATCAAGGAACTCCAAGAAAAAACCTCAATAGCGGCTTTCTTCCTGTTATCTGCTGTCGCCATGAACCAGTTTACATTATCCACATTTGGGTCTGCTTTCGGGCAATTACTAGCTGTAGCGTAGGCTTCTTTTTCAAGACCGCAATTATATTTAGCCTATAAAAGCAATCATGATGTAAGAAGATTTCCAAAGACTTCAGCAAATGTCTCTAAGAGAAAATAACGTATTAGCTCACGAATTTCTTCATTCGCGGACACGCACGAGACGTCTTTCCATTTGACATATGCAATCCTCCTTTAGCTACTAATGCTCTATACAATACTAATACTTTAGGGCATGTAATCCTTCTACTTGCCTAGTCAGGCAAGATTCGAGAGACGAAGAAGCAAAAAATAGGAAAGAAATTTGGTGGAACACATACCGTTTTTCGTTGTGCATTCTCCAGAGTTCTTCTCTTGCTGGATCTGCATTCATGTTTTCGTGGCCCTGTTCCGTGCAATACTCTGAGAAATGAAGTCATTTCTACTCAAAACCTACAACGAACAACTCGTCTTGAACGTTAGAGCTCGCTTAATACACGGGAGCTTCCATAAATGCAAAATAATAGCCTACAAAGCTGTGGCTATGGTTGTTTCTGCTATTTGCAGGTCTTCGAAAAAAAAAACAATTCAGCAATGAAATATGGGTGTGAAGACTTTGTACAGAAAGACAGCTAACTTATTAGAAAAATATTAAACGCGACTCTAGATAGTCAATTGAATGAACACCTACTAGATCCAGCAGGTGATGCCGTAGGCTTTGAAGGCTTTGACGGTGATGATGGTTTCGATGGTTTTGTTGTTTTTGTTGGTTCTGTTGGTTTTTCCGTGGCTGCTGTTGTCGTGCCAACGGTTGGTGGAACTACTGCCTCTTTTCCTGGGTAGCCGGCCTCGCAAATTTTCTTCTTTTTTAGACATCTCGATCCCTCGTAGGTTGTACATTCGGCATCTCCAGAGCAGCCTGTTCCCACTTCGTATATAGCTTGTCCTGCTGTGGTGGCGGCTCTGAAAATATAAGGATCTGGCTTTGTTGGACGTTCCATGATGCGTCAGTCGAATATCCACATCTTTCTTTGGGCCTACAGCTTTACATTCAATAAAGGTGAAAATTGACAAGATGGACTGGATGATTTTCATTTCATTCCATGATTTTCGTTATCATTTTATTCTGGGGAGTAGAATTACAAAATAGACGTACTTTCCGTAAACCATGCAAGCCATGTAAAGCTTTCCATTGCAGTTCTTCTGTGCACAACCAATTCTTGTTGCCAGTCCATTGGCCAGCTGAAGTCCCACATATGTTTTTTTTTTCAACAGAGGTAGAATTCCTTATTTAAAAGTGAATTAACAGGAACATACCACGGCAAAATTCTCCAAGCCGGGTTTGAAAGCGGCATCTGCGCCTAGTCCTACTCTTTCTACCTCACCCCACCACCACTCCTTCACCTGTTTCTTGAATAATGGGGTTGGATTGCACGTCGTTAACTCGGTGCTGAAATATTCTTTTCGTAGTGTAAAAAAAGGAATATATGTACTAGGTTGTGGGAGGAAATACGTATAAAGGTTGGTTTGATGAACAAGTTTTCTTATAAACGCAAAAGTTCCAATGTGTTGTTACCGTTGCCATGTACATAGAGATATGATAACGACAAAAGTAAGATTGACGGCTAAAGTTTGGCAGCTCAAACTAAAGAGTATGCCTTCCAGCTTGGCAACCGTCACCTTCTTCAACATATTGAATCAATGCTGTTCCTGCCGATACCTTGAAAATGTATCGGCCTATCCAATTTTTTTGGCTTTGTGACAGTTCTTGGGCTTGAAAATGGAGGCAGTAAAATTTTGCATCATCTCAACCTAACAACATTGCACAGCAGTTCGAAAATTTCTGAAAACCTTGTTTTTTACTTTCATTTTTTCAAGATTCTTTTATTTTTCGAACGTTGTTGAATGGCGGAAATGATTTCAAAAATCACTCACACGTTGAAAGCACATGACAGTTCGGTTGGTACTGTCGGTTTATCAGTGCACTGGTCCACTGCTTTTTGCGCATACTCTTCCAGAATGCAGTCCCAGTACTAAACAAAGTGTGTAATCACTCCTTCATAAATTCTTCAGATTTACTTTTCGGTACCATGTGTCCCCAATATTTCATTTCTTATTCTCTTTACAGAAGCGCAAAACAGAAAGGACTCTTACCAGCTTATAAATGTTCTTCCCCTGGGGGCACTTGCCTTGCTTGTTGATTGCTTCTCCTTTGGCGATTTTCTCCCTTAGTGTGTTAGCCTCGGTTAGATAGATATGTCTTATCTCATTCGTCTGGCCGAAGTTCCAGCACTGGTAGTCTAAAAGGTATAGCTAAAAAATTTTTTGGAGAAAATAATATATATAGTTAGAATGGTGTTACTACTGTTGACTTTTGATTTTGTTTTCATTTTCAAACAGTGCTATACCCGAGGCCGTTAGAGACTGGGAATCGCCGAGGGAACAACTATCTAGCTGCTATTATTGAACCCAGTTACGGAAACGTTCCTACGATGATTTTTCGACATTTAATTCACCTGGGATCCCTGCCAGGCTATGAAATTTAATGTTAATCTAGGGAAGTTATTACTGCTTTCTACATCAAGAGCTATATCCAGTCTGGAGTGAGTTCTTTGGCGAGAGCAGGACTAATCTCTATGTCTTGTTAGTTGCCTCAAACATTTGAAAGTGATCTGCAAAATCTACGTCGGACATAGCCCAACATCATTCGCAATTATCAAGATCTCTGAGAGAGCCGTATATCCGCTTGGGTGCAACAGGTACACTTAGAAAAGCTTTTACTACCTGGAACTGTAGCGAAACTGCCGACTACGAGCACGCCAAGGACCTGAATATGGTGGCTTGAGCAGTGGCTTCCTCTGAACGGAACGAGAACGAACTCACCACTAGGAGACGCATTGATCCTATCTGGTGTGAGGTGCAATCCCCGGCTCCTCTTTTATATCCGTCCTTACGAATTTTTTCAACATAAACTGCATATCCACAATCGATAGAGTTCTGATTTGTTTCCGAAAAATCAGTCTGATTTTTGCACACTCGATGCAGGAAACACGGAAGTGAAGCGCTTCAAAATACGGTATTTCACATGTGTCGTCTGTTTCCGACATTAAATTTTATTAATTCAAAATTGAGCGGTTCCGCATGTTTCATTGTTTAGCTCAAGATTTATTTAATTTGCTAGAATTAATATCATATTTCATGGATGCGTTCAACTCCAAAGAACGCGAACCCATGGCATGTTCCTGGTTTTTTGGGGTGGAAGCGACGGCACGTTTGCTTGCTGCTACGTCCATATTTTCCCGGAAAACTAACGCTGATTTTTTAGTGTACCCTGGTGCAGCCGAACAAGACCATACAAGTTTTGTGTTCTTTCCAGTCTCAGTGCTCCTTTCTCGTTCTTGCCACTCTATAGCTTTGACCTCGGCATCAATGAATATCAAGTAAACAACAATTTCCTTCGAGTTAAAATTGTCGCTGCAGATATGAAGGTCATCTGAAAAACACAACAGTAGAGAAGATTATATGACAAATAGTGAGTTTTAATTATTGGCATAGTTCACCTTCATTTGCTGCTCTGGAGTAATTTTGAAGTCATTCAGGACAACTTGGGCCTACATGTTTCGCCTACTCTGATTATGACTCAGTGAATTCGACACCAGACCGATATGGGCCTAAGCGAATGCATTTCGATCGAAGGTACCGTTCAAAAGGGATCTGATGTATATCAGTCGTCGATTGGTCGGGTAGGTTGGTCGGCAGCACTTATGATCAGATCTCGATAAGGTCTCTTTGAAAATTATGTGAGTTTGTCCTGCAGTGCGCAATGTATCGGAGCGCTAAATTCATTAATTTATTACGTTTCTTGAGGAAAACGCGTGAGAGTTGAAAGAACATAGAGAAACATTTCACAGATGTGCACATATTCCAACCATCTGTGGCTCAAGTAATGCTGACGACATAATACGCTTGAACTGACCGAAAGATGGTGTTGTCATGATCTCCTTGGTTAGTTTTACGTATGTCGCTACAGCTCTAAAAGGGAAGCAATTTGATCTAAGCATGGTTTTCCATATGGATAAGAGAATTTCTGGTCACCACCTCTAGTTCTAGAAGGTGCAATTCTGAACAGAGCAGGATTGGCATGTATTTTCGGAGTGTACAGAAGCTTGTAAATCATGTATGTGTCGAGTAATTTGCGTCGACTGCCTAATGAAGATAGTTTTAGATGAATGTTACTCATTCTGGCTCTTGGTATGCTAGAGTAATCAGATCCTCTTATGCGTATCATTAACTTGCGAGTGAAATTGTTCTAAATCTTTTCTATACCAGAGATCTCTCCTTATGAATGGGTAAAAAATTGTTGTGCGAGACTCAAGTATTGGTTTCATGTACGTTTTATCTGCTTTATACCTAACATTTATACCCAGTTCGGTCAAATGCTAATTGTTTCACCGAACTGGATATAAATGACATATGACGCTCTCTCTAGCTCTCCCTCATAGAGTTCATCGCTAAGATTATTGATGCAGATACTGAGGTTGGGCTCGATATCGGACCATGTTTTGTTATACGGCAATCAACCGGAGGTTTCGGTGCTTTCAAACCACTGAGTGCTTGCAGGAAGATCGAGAACTCTGTAATCAGGCCAATGGTGCAGTTACACTACCTTGCCTCAAGCTCGTACACGAGCGCTCCATTCTGTGTCAGGTCAGAAAGAAGTCGGTGTAACTCATTGTGGGGAAGTATTTTACACATATAGTCAGTTTTGACAGAGAATTCGAGATCATCGTTGAAAACTGCGATTGACTGCATAGATGGCATTACATGTTGCCAGTTTTCCTTGTGTGTTAAATTTGATTTTGATAATTGGACTCATTGCTGTACATGTTTTCACTATTAGAGTTGTGTACGTGGAACAAAGGAATTTTTGCGCCTTCCCCCAAGAAGTTGTAAATCATATCCACGTAGAGAGTGG
The DNA here is from genome assembly GCA_000688135.1 of Ancylostoma ceylanicum. Taxonomy (NCBI): domain Eukaryota; kingdom Metazoa; phylum Nematoda; class Chromadorea; order Rhabditida; family Ancylostomatidae; genus Ancylostoma; species Ancylostoma ceylanicum. Next base: position 545,431 of record JARK01001345.1, read on the forward strand.
CTATGTAGCATGAATCGCTCAATTTTGGAGTTCTTTTCCCACATCGTAAGACATTGCACTGTCGCATTTATTAACTGTTCCAGCTATCATCACGCTAGGCGTTGTTTGAAGTCGTCTCGTTGTCTCTGTTGAAATTTTTCGTTCGCTTATAGAGAGTGACCACAGTTTGCCGCGAGGAGTTGGCCTCCGTCTTGCTCGATTTTTTTCAAACGTTGTTTTGGCCCACGCTATTGTGGCTATTAGGCGTCCGATTTGTCTTTATCAAGGTATCCATAGCTAGTACAAGTTGGGGAGTGGTAGTAGCACATATATTTTCTCAGTTAAGTAGGCAGGAAATCTAAAGAAAGAGTGGTGTCCGTGGTAAGAAAAAGTGCCCAATTTTGCTGCTCAGACAACAATTGTATGCAGTACAATTATTGATACAAGGGGGGAGGGAATGCTTCCTGAACTACAGTTCTCTTATAAACAACTGCTTCAGTTTTTGCATAAAAAACAGCTGAGTATACTTTCCTGGCGTCAATTCACCGCAGACCATAAAAGACCAAAGAAACAGAGCGCATATATGTACTGGTCACCCATTATTTCTAGATTTTTTTCAAAAAATCATAGAATTTTGATGAAATGTACAGAATTAATTTACAGAATTTTACAGAATCAAAGCTGTAAAAAACTTTTCCCGGAACATATTGAGGATATTGATGTTGAGGATGTAGCCGCGACATTACCTTTTCAGGACTCTTTTTTGCTTGATCGAACCTTCCCTCGAAACATTTTTTTTTCGTTCTGTGGTGAATAAGAAAAGTCCGGTGCAAGGAGACAAGTGTGTGCCGTATGTTATGCTAAACCCACTAACAAGCGATACCTGTCAAAACATGTTAATCGTGTCTCTACATGGCAAGGGTTATATAAGAACGCGATGTTTTTCAAAGTTGTAGATGTTATTCGTGCTCTGCCGACAAGGATCGTCTTCGCAACGGATCGCCAAAATCTCACAACCAACTTGGGAGCCAAATCGGGAAAACCATCTCCGGGAAAAGCCGCTGCCATCCCACTCGACTCAAGGGCTTTGAGCAAATTCAGCAGCGTAAAGCACTGTGGTAGTAGCATAGTGGCTGCAGCTCTGTGAAGTGATATTTTCAACTTCTGAAGGAGTTTAAGGATGGGAATCAAACTTTCCATGCTATTTGGAGGCTGCCGATTTTCTCTATTTTTTCAAGCATTCAAGGAGCGCTATCCACAATTAACTACCACCCTTCATATTTATGGATGGCCTTCGTTCTGAAATCGTCGTACGATAATTCGGCACTGTAACGTTATATGTATGTACTGAAGATACTACTGTAATTACGGATGTGGAGTGTTACACTTTGGAGGGGCGCAGCGGCCGACATTTACGAATAATCAGTGGGATGAATTGACCAATCACAGAGCTCGGCCGCTCCGCCCTTACCGGGTCTAATGCCAACACTCCGCATCCTATCACGCATGCATGCGCTTGCTTCCAGTATCTGCCCGAGCGTCCTCGAAACGAGTAAGAGTCCCTGCTGCTCAACTTCATCGTTGCTCCTGCTTTGTCGCATGCTTGAAAAGCCTGGAAGTTGAGTCACTATGAATAAATTGAGGAACAAGAGGCCACAAAGATACCTTTTTGTTGCAGAAAACATTCCCGCGAGAGCCTGACATTGAAGTTATTAAAGTGGATTAGGTGAATGTGTGTGTGAGTTCATTACCAGTAACATGTGCAATTTTGATCAATGCCTTCAGTAGTTCTCTCATCATTTAGGACCTTCTCTTGAACCTGTAGGCATCCGCAACAGAGTAGGGCTCTCTCTATCTTGGTTTTAAGACAGCTTTCTTTGAGATTTCTGCTTCTCAGGTGAGTCCTGTGCAGTGTGATCTGCTGGACAGAACTGTGAGTAGACGTCTTTTCTAGATAGAAATTCGTATTTTGTGCGATTGGCAGCAAGCAAGTAATAATAGAATTAGTGAATTCTATCACATCTTGCTCAGAAAATCGTACACTCTGGAGGAGTGGGAGTTATGGGACATTTCCGTGGGCATTTGCAAGTACGAAAAATAAAGGCCTTTTTAGACTCAGAATAGAAAAATTGGAAAAAAGGAAAAAAAGGGTTGGTCGCCGCGAAAATAAAGGCATACCCGTTGTCATCTAATTGCCAATTTATATCACACTTTATTTTGCTGCTATATGTAAGATCATGGGGCATTGCGAAGCAGAGGGGTGTGTATCTCGGTTCTATTCTTTGAATGATGGAATAATAGAAATATGAATGACACAATTTTGCTTCATCATCATCTTGGTGTGCGATCAACAATCATTGTCATACCATTTTTACCTTGGAAACGCTTTTTGACATATTGGGGAAAACTTCTATGTGACTGTACAAGAACTTGGCTCGCACAACACTTCAGTCCTTCTGTCCTTGTGTCCTTCTAGGCTCTCTGGTGAGTGATTCCGTGACTCTGCATACTTTTCTATCCACACTGTCTTTAGAAATTGCTTCAAGGTGCACCATAAGTTCCGTCACACCATACTTACCACCGATGCAGCAGCTAAATTCAACATTGATATGAACTCGATGGTCACGGTAAGTCAGTTTAATAAAAATTCGAGAGACCCATGAGATAAGTAATACGTCTCCATTTGCTCTCGTGAAGTTGAGTGGGGAGCGGGTCCATCGCTGCATGGCTGTTGATTGCGTCTGAGCTTTTCCAGCATAGGTGCGATAGTCCGAGCCACGGCTCAGACCCCTTCATTTCGGGAGGTGGGATAACTGACTCCCCTTACTGAAGTGAAGAGGTGACTAGGTATGGGGCCTGGCAAGTAAAAATGAAAAATTCTACACTATTTCAACTACGGAACGCAAGATACGAGCAGACGGATGTAGGTGAAAACTTGGGAAGAGAAAGGAGGGAAAATGGCAGTTTAAAAATAATTGATTTGAATCAAGAAATAAATAAACGACTAATATATTATAATATGATGTAAGAGGATTAATGCAAAAGAACACACCTAGTTAAGCAAAAGTTGTAGTGGTGCGCGCAGTGTTAGATGGAGCGCGCAATGTGACCATTGCAGCAGACAAGAAAAAGACCTGCGAAATTCTACGTGAAGGGGAACGAACTGGATACCGCCAAGGGTATGTGGTTGAACTCTTAACCTAGTAGAGTTTTCAGTTTCAAGTATTCCGGAAAATTTCCACAATTTACCGCTGTGGGTCCAAACTAATGTAGGAATAGGGAAATGGTCTTGTCCTGAATACTGAGACTAGAACGCCATTTGTGAGTGAGATGAAGATGTTACGATGGTCAGTTAGTATCACTCGTGAACCATATTCACAATCAAAACATCTGAGAGTGGTTTGGTATCGGTACGACGGCCTCTCGAAACCAGCCTTTATTGGGACGACCACGTTCTGTGCGCAAACGAGGGCAACACCTTCAAAAAAGACCTTCATCTTGAAGTATCGGGGAACTAGCCGTAAAGGTGGTCGAACCAACGCTGCGGAGGCAAACTGCATGCCATGCCAATGGATGTTAACGTCCACCCAGGCCAGGTGAAATGACATCAAATGACCACAGAAGCTTACACCGCCAGCGAGAGAGACATGAATCTGGCGAAAAAAAGCAAGACAAACTGTTTGCAATGAGTGATGATTTTCTTCAAACAGGGAGAAGATCTCGAAGATAAAATGCTCGTCAAGGACAACACCTCTAAAAACTTCTTAGCCCGAGATCTTGAGCTTTTTGAAATTCTGGGATTGTCAGTGGGAACGTAATCGATAAAATCTTAAGCCTAGGATTTGGCTAGGATCTCTGGTATTTCTCAGGATCAGTTGTCCGCAGTTCCAGTTGGAATGTTGTGTGGAATTTCTGCTGCTTCTGATCTCTACCGAGATCAATTCCTCGGTTTTTGTAATAATCACTTCCTTGACTTCATATTTCTTGTTTTTTTTGTGGTTCGAACACCTATATATTTACGATTGGAGAAGAGTGTTGACATCAGAAATTGATACTCAAATACTTTCCTTCTAGGCCGGTTCATTTAAAAGGACAGAATTCTCTGAAATATTGTCTCTTTTTGTTCCAATCGTAATTTTATGCTGTGGCTGGTTGGATTAGTGAAATGCTCGTAGTCGTCAGCAGACGCAAGGAACCATATCTTGGGCAGGTAATTGATTTCCTCCTTAAAGTCGTAGGCCCACCCCATATCGTTTTCGAATTATTAACATATTCCGCATCTCGATGCGCTGATTCCGACAATGTACTTGAAATGTCCCACAACGGTCTCTAAGCCCGTTTTACGTGACGGGGTTTGTACCAGTTTGTTGGAACAAATCTACGTGCAAAGACGTGTATCACTGTTGATCTCATCGATCGGACAGGACAAAACGTGTTCACCCGACGTTGCTGCCGTGGCGGGCAGCCAGCACCAAGTACCCGCTTCGTGGAGCGGATCCGCCCCTGCTCAAAGAAGCGGGTACGTTGACCCTATCAAAAACAAGGTTCTCGTCACTTCTGTGACTTTTACTGCACATTGTTGGAAACAGCGTGGCGAGGAGGTCAAGAATCTGCTAATATCGTCGACGTGAGAAACGAGATGGTCCCCTGTCTTCAAAGAACAGTGGATTCGGGTAGTCGAAGAACTCAACATCACGAAGAACTCAGCAAATTCAACATTAATAACTCTGAAAAATTTTTCTTTGATAGGGAAGTATTAAGTGAACAGATCAAATAGTAGGTAGGGAGGGCATAGCTAGGGAAATAGGAATGGTTGGAAAAAAATGTTCCAGTCCAGCTTCGATTGTTCGATATGACCCCGCTTTTGTCAGGAATGTGAAAGAAATAGGAAAGTGAGGAGTGTGTGGTTAATAGTAAGTCTTCCCATCTTCTCCGTCTTTTTTCCTGGCTTCTTCTGTTAATTTCTGGAACCTACCTTAGCGGGTAGTAGCCAAGACTACCCTGCCTCGCGAGAGCAACTCAAAGTGCGGCAATCCTTTCGTCGTACGATATGGTGTCGTTCAACACATAGTTGACCATTAAAGCTCAAACCTCGTCACTCGAACCAAATGGATCAGCATGTTGTTGAATATTTGAAGATTATACTCTATTGCATTGTGCCAGTGATTGCTGGCCTTGGTGCATGCTAGAGGAGCCCACAACGGATGAAAATAGGAGATACACGAAAAAGTGCCTTTGACGTTTTTAAACACGATTGGAGCAGCATTCTCAGTGCGTGGCTATGTATACCCCCAGTTGAGTAGCTTAGAGAGAGTGCTCAAATGACCTACACTTCCCTGTTTCTATCGACTTTATGAGTGGAGGAGTTTTTAAAAATTCCAGACCTTACTTTCGCACCTACCTATTATGATTCGAATTTGAAAGTGATTTCCGCACGCGAGACTCTTGACACGTTAGGAATCATGTCAAACATCCTGAAACGAAGCGCAAATAACCATAGCCATAACCAGTGAACATTTTCATATCTCGAAATATGTGGGATCCAGGTCGTGTTGTTGTGGCTTGCAGCAGAACGCCCATTTCTATCGTCAAGTCTGACACATTTGATGTACATTAAAACACCATACGCCCAGTGAAACTTCCAGAGGTTCGACTTCAGCTTTCGTACGAGCTCCTTAGCCCTCAAAGTATGCCCTGGTGATTCGATGTGTGTGCTCAGAACGGGTTTGTGCTGCTACATACTTTAGTAGATGTTTCGATCCTTTCAGGCTCTGTCGGAGCCGATATCGACGGAATGTTGGCCAATAAAGCGTAGTAACAACAGCACAACATCAATATGTACAGAAGGTTGACGATTATATCAGAGTAGGTGAGTTGACGGTGTCATGACATCACTGCATGGTCAGATTTTTCTGATTTCTGATCCAATTCCTCAACTGCTTAACTTTCCACTTCCATGCTCACGATCCCACTTTCTTACTCCTATAAAATTTTGGCTGCTTAGTGCAGATAACCCTGTGATAAAGAAAACAGTTTTTGAATGCTCTTCATTAAAGAATCTACTTGTGAAACTCCACAATTATCAGAATTTCACACTAAGGAGGGCATAGTGCACCGTCCACGCACTTGTCCAAGCACTGATTGCAGGCCCTTGGACCCATGAAGTAGATCGGACTTCCATATACGCCCACACTGTAAAATCAACTACTATTATTCTTAGAACATTGGCTATTCTAATTGCTCCTTGGATAGTGCTTACCCTTTTCCATAGCGACAAACCGCATGGAACTTGTTGCCACACTTGTGAACTGCGCAGCCTACTTGAGTGTTAAGGTCCCAAACAATCTGAAAATGCCCCATTTTCTACGTCACGCAGAAAGATTACTGAATAGTGGGAGACTTTGACCTACCCTTGCAAAGTGCCTTATTTTGAGACTGGGTAAAAGCAGATTCTGGCTGCCTGTCGCTTGTACCATATAGCTCGTCGTAATTTCGTTGTACCATGCTTCCATGGCCTAGAAGGGCGGAAGTCTTAAGAACCTTTGAATATTGAAGATATCCTCTCATGTATACATTGTACAGACACTGTCGTCTCAGAAAAAGTGTAGCGGTTTAAATCACTCGAAGAAATCTGAAAAAAAAACCTTGGTAGCGGCTTCCTTCTTATTGGCTGCTGTCGCTATGAACCAGTTCTCGTTCTCAACATCGGGGTCTGTTGTCAGGCATTGTTTAGCTGTAGCGTAGGCCTCTGCCTCCAGAGCGCAAGAGTATGAACTTATAAGCTAAAAACATTTGCAAAAACTTCAACAAATGATTCTTCAAAAATAACTACACACTCACAAGTTGCTTCATTCGCGGGCACGCACGTGACTTCTTTCCATTTGTCATTTGCAGTCCTCCTTTAGCTACTGTTGCTCTGCATAATATAACTACTGTAGGGCATGTACCCCCTTTACGTGCTTAGTCAGACCATTCGAGAAATGAAATTGCAAAAAAAACTACTCAGAAACAGATTTCGTGGAGCACATACCGATATGAATTGTGGAGATTCACAAATATTTCTCTAGCTGGATCTGTGTTCATTTCCGTTTGGTTGCTGCAGTGCTCTGAAGAAAAATGCATTCTACTTGGAAATTCGGAACAAAGGAATGTAAGCGAAGCTAGCGGAACGGATTGGTTTGAATCATTTGAAAATGACCAAACTTGAAAGGAGAGTACATATTCTTATTCTTAGTTGTGCACCTCAATTCTTGGCCAGAAAATTCAATCAGGGGCAATTGCAGCTGATTAAGATTTAATCCTTCCGTGGTGGTGTTAAAACACTATCTTAAGACTTTGAAGAGCGACAGAATATTTGAGCAGCTCTTGCATAATTGTTGTGGAGAGGCTGAAACCCCAGAAGAAACGCCCGTTTCTCAAGTAAGCGCTCGGTGAATACGCAAGAAATGCCGTGAATTCGAAATACCACTGTCCTAGGTTACTGCAAGATTGGGGTCGTTGCAGCTCATTGAAGAAATAAATGTGGAATTAAAGACTTTCTGTTGAAGAGAGTTAGCCCATCACTGAAAATATTGAAGGAAATTTGAGATAGTCAAGCAAATGAACACGTACTGCTTGTCGTAGGCTTTTGCGTTGATGATGGTTGTTCCGGTTGTGGTCCTGGTCCTGCCGCTTCCGTTGATGCTGATGTTGTTGGTGGTGCCTCAGGACCAGCAGTTGGTGGAACTACTGCCTCTTCTCCTGGGTAGCCGGCCTCGCATAATTTTTTAGCTTTTAGGCACTTCGATTCCTTGTATGTTGTACATTCTTTATTATCAGCGCAGCCTTCTCCCAATTCGTATATTGCTTGCCCTGAGGTGGGAGCTCTGAAAGTGAAGGGATTTAGCTCTGTTGTACGTTCCATTACGTGTCAGTCGGATATCTACATCTGTCACGAGGAGCTGCACCAACTGTGACAGTCTCTATGGATGCGATTCAAATCCAGAAGAATGGTTTTCGTGAAGGCACGAAGGTGATTAATTCTACCCACTACTCCATTAGTATGTCGAGACTTTGCCTTTCACAGAAACCTCATAAACCTTGAGACAAGGCATCCTGAAGAAGTCGGTTTTCGTTGTTCAGCCTTGTTTCCAGTTCCAATGCACATTTAAGAAATGTCATGAATTACAATTCATTTAACGATGGTGGAAACTTTTCCAAAGAACAAAACTTTCGGTGGAAATTCCAAGCAGAAATCTCAAAGAACCTCTGCCGTCTGGTAGATCAAGATATCAAACTGGACTTACTTGCCGTAGACCAAGCATGCCATGTGGAGATCTCCGTTGCAGTTCTTTTGTGCACATCCAATCCTTGTTGCCAGTCCATTTGCCAACTAAAATTCCACGTAAGGAGTTTTTCACGAAGGTGAAATTCATATTTCGAAAGTAGATAGACAGGAACATACCACGGCGAAATTCTCCAAGCCTTTGGCGAAAGCGGCGTCTGTGCTTAGTCCCACTGTTTCTACCTCACTCCACCAATGTTTCGCCTGTTCTTTGAGTAATGGGGTTGGATTGCACGTGGTTAACGTAGTTCTGAAATCGAAATTTTTTTCATTGAAAAATATGTATGCTACAGTCGTGTCTAGGGAGAAAGAGAAACAAAACCATAAAGTTAAGCGTCAAGAGAAGTAAGACTAAAAAGGAATTGGAAAACTGAGAGCTTAGAAGCGAGAACAGGTGCACCGCGTCACGCCACGACTGGACCGGGGATATCAGAATAGAATGTCTTTTTTGGAAATGTTCGATCTTTTCTCTTTCTGATTCTCGGACTCATTTAATGAAAGTATCTTCAAAAGACGCTTACTTATTCCACACTATCGACAATTCACTGGACAATTTGCTGTCTAATGTCGGCTTTTCCTCACATTTGTCTACCGTTTCTTGCGCATAGCTTTCCAGAATACAATCCCAGTTCTGAAGAGGGTGAGTGATCATTCCTCCGCAGATTTTTAAGATTTAGTATAAGGTAGTAAATGCCTTTCCTGTCTCATTTCATGTCTTTTTTCTTTCACAGGAGTGCGGAACAGAAAAAAGGCTTACCAGCTTGTAGATGTTCTTCCCCTTGGGGCACTTGCTGCCGCCCTTGTTGGGTGCTTCTCCTTTGGGGATCGCTTCCCTCAATTTGTTGACCCCGGTTAGATAGATATGTCTTATATCATTCGTCTGGCCAAAGTTCCAGCACTGGTAGTCTAAAAGGTATAGCTAGTATAATGTATCAGGTCCATGCAAAAGTTCTGGGGCAGTTGCACCTAATTTCTTCGACGCGCCATAACTCAACTCAAAGTCAACCGTTTGATCCGATCCAGAAAGCATTGGCATCTGTGTAGTGTTGTCAATAGGCGCTAACGATTTTTTCTGAAGGCACAAAATTTGACAGGTTCATACTCGAAAAAGCGGCACACGTCGTTTTTGAGTAGGGTCTGTTCACGAGATGTTTTACAGCGGATGTGAAGTCGTAGAGGCTTGAAAAGAAGACATTCTTCTGAAGGTTGGTCTTGAGAGTATACATGCTGAGTTAGAGCTTCGGGGACCAATTGGTCATCTTTTTAGACTGTTGATACTGCAACACGTTAGTGTGTGCCATACCGCAGCAGAGATGGCGGAATCACACAAAATCCATCTCCTCATATTACCTTTCTTACTAATTCCTTTCAAGTCACGTGGCATGAGTAGCTATTTTCCTCGCTGAGTCCTGCACACTTTCCACTAGGTCTGATTCAAACCACCCTTTTCGGGAGCCTTTGTGCAGGTAAAATTGCTGATCAACTTGGGGGCATTTTGCAAGCTCTCATCTCCGCTCAGAAGTTGTAAGCACCTACGAACTGTTCCCATTTCGGAGAGGATACCCTATACAAACATAATCTTTAATGCGGTAGTCGCCTTCCCTGCTAATCGGCCGAATTTGAATTCATAAAGCGAAATTTCGCGAAATCGCTGATTGCACATAGCATTGCTTTTATACCTGAAACGCAGCGACGCTGTGACATAGATCACAGCCAAAAGTGGTAAGGGTAGTAGATGTTCCAGGCTACCAGCGCACATGAAAAGCATCAGTAAGAAACAAAACTATGTTAAACAGCGAATTACCACCAACTGCCCCGGAACTATTGCACGCATCTAATATAATAATATAGTTATGATGCAGTTACTACTATTGAATTTTGATTTCGTTTCCCATTTCAAACAGTGCTATACCCGAGGTCGTTAGAGAAATGGAATCGCCGAGGGAACAACTATCTAGTGCTATTCTTGGATCCAGTTATGGAAACGTTCCCGCGATGCTTCTTCAACATTTGATTCGCCTGAGGATTGCTGCCAGGCTATGAAATTTTATGTAAATCTAGGGGGGTTCTTACTGCGCTTTACATCAAGAGCTATATCCAGTCTGGTGACAGTTTTTATGGCAAGAGCGAGGTTGTCTCTATGTTCGGTTAGTGTCCTTTGACATTTGAGAGTGATTTGCAAAATCTACGTCGGACGTAGCCCAACATCATTCGCAATTATCAAGATCTCTGCGAGAGTCGTATATCCGTTTTGATGCAACAGGTACAGTAAGAAATCCTTTTACTACCTGGAGCTGTAGCGAAACTGCCGGCGACGAGCACGCCAAGGAACTGAATATGGTGGCTTGAGCCGTGGCTTCCTCTGAACGGAACAAGAACGAACTCACCACTAGGAGGCGCATTGATCCTGTCTGGTGTGAGGTGCAATCCGCAGCACTCATTTTATATCCGTACAGGCGAATTTTTTCAACATAATCCGCATATATCCACAATCGATAGGAATCTGATTCGCTCCCGAAAAATCAGTCTGATTTTTGCACCCTCGATGCTAATGGAGCGCTAGAAAATACGGCATTTTGCTCGTTCTCTGCTGGCAACATTAAACTATATGAATTGAAAATCAGGCGGATGTGCATATTCCTTTGTTTCGCAAAGCACATATTAGATTCGCCAAAGTTAATATTGCTTTTCATGAAAGCGTATCACTCCAACGAACGCGGGGCCATGACATTTTGCTGATTTTTGGGATGCAAGCGAAGCCATGTTTTCGCGCTGATATTCCACCTTTTTTTGCAATCAAACCAAAAGTGCTCGCCTGGTGAACCGTGGTTCTCGAATGCTGCTAAACTTTCAAGTTTGGTCATTTTTGGTGTTATAGTGATATTTTTCTTGCTTGTCACTCCTTAGCTTTGACCTTGTTTCGACCAACCGAGTATCATTCGTACGTAGTAAAGTGTCATGGCAGTGTTTCGATCTCCAAAACTCACCGCCACGCTTTAGGTGCTGGCTAGATGCTAGCTCACATCCATACAGTAGAGCATAGCAGATAATCTCCATCCTGGTCACTTGTGGTAGCACGCACGCGCGATGAGCAGAGTTCATTGCGCTGATGTGAGTTGAGCACCTGGTCATGCTTTAGAAATCGTGTTAGAGAAGAATGGAGTGGAACGACAGTAGCGTGGCGCTTCAATCTGCGTCCATTTGCTTCTCCCACTATTTTCGCAGCACGATAAAGGGTTTACACTCTCTCCAAGCGGGAAGAAAATTTGATTTGATAATCTCTATATTTAAAATGAATGTCTGTATGTGAGTGTGTTTGTGTGTGTATGTATGTATGTATGTATGTAACGAATAGAAATCGCGGAGAGTTAACCGATCGGGACCAAACTTTGCATACATATCAATCTCGGGCAGGGAGGTTTTAGGCTACTTTAGGTTATCGATTGATTTATTAATTTATCGATTTTATTGATTTTTCGCTATTTTTGCTCACGGGTCGGCGAGGACATGTCTACTGGGGTTCTTCGATACACGTTCTTCTGTGCACGTAAAAAGGGATTTCTGGGCTAATCAAGAAATGATGAGGTCTATGAGTCGTTGGGCTTAACAGTTGCCGTCATCAGTGTTAAACTGCCGGGAGAAATGAAACACCCGAGCGAAGCCGGGTATACCGTCTAGTGCTCTATAAATTGGCGCACATGGACTATGTGGGCTCGATCCTAACGAGTGCTGTATATTCAAACCATCAGTTTCGAGGGGCGACTCAGTGAAACTATACCTCCCCAGAATTGAAACTAAGTTCAGATCACAATTCTCCACTAATATAGCAGGTTCCGATTATTTAGCAATGAGCAGACTGAAGGCAATTCCTAGTAATATTCGATCATTCACTAGAATTTTGGGCAGCTATAAAAAATGATGAGTACTTCCTAGGCGAATAAGTACATAATTATACATTTGTAATTCTAATTGGTACTTAATTCACATAAGCGGTTAACTCAGCTCGTCACACATGCAAGCTGCTACAATGACATGGACTGGGATATAATGAAATCCTTCCTCAAAATTTATTCACAAGGGAAGGATACCAGGTCTGTGCCATTTTAAAACTGGATATACCCCGTAATGCGAAGTTAATAATGCTGATCGAGATTATGTTCTCCGATCGCGCCTAATGCCACTGCAGAAAAAGTTATGACTTTGTATGTGCAGTATATGTGTGCCGTTTCTACATCTGTTCACCGAAACCCAGCAAAAATGGCGTTGCCGTTCAAAACAGATGCAGAATTTGTAATCAGCAGTCCAAATAACCCTGTATGCGAAATTTCATGAAAAAGAAGTGCGTTTTTGCCTGCTTCACCGAATCCGTATCATTCATAGATGTCGCACCAGGGTAAAGCACGGGGTGCGAACTGACGTCCCCAAATACGTACCCCCCTTTTGCTATCACCTGGCTGTCGACGCATCAATAAGATTTCATAGTTTTTTTTTGAATCAGTGATTGGCCTTTACCACTTCGTGATAGAAATTCTAGATTATCACAGCCAAACCTGCTAACTTTAGGAGAACGTGTCCAACACGTTTGGACATGTTGGAGATGCTAATCATGGCACAAATGAGAGGGGTCAGATTGCGAGAAAACCGAACATGTGTGGACAATCTTGTACATGTTCTAACATGTTATCACACAATCATTCATGTTCTCACCCTCTGCTCTCTCCTCGGTCCTTACGCTTGGTCCGCATCCCTCTTCTTTCGAATACTGTAGCGCCCACCATAGGACAGGTGCGATAAGGCTGCGATACACGCACCTTCTCCGCACCCCTCCTGTGGTGGAAGCCACAGTAATCTTGTGCGCAATGGAGCGCGGAGTCGCACTGGAGCGCGGAATAGCCCTCTGAGGAATTTAGCTGGTTCATGTAGTGAAATTTAAGGCGCCCTCATGCGCTCCGATGCTACAGTCTACGAAATCCATCGGTGGAGGCGCGGACCTAGGTGTGCGCCGCGACTGTATTGTGAGGGTACAAATCTCTGCTGTTATAACTTCACCGAACCATTGAGATCAATGCAAAAGCTCACAATGAAGCCGAAAGTGCAAAAGCATCGTATAATCACAAGTCATACAGAACAGCAGCAGTCAAGGTGACGCTGTGTGGTGGTGGCCGAATTGGACTCTAAACTTATGCGAGACGTTTCTGGATATCTTAGATGGTTAAAAGTATAAAGTGACCTTCAAAATTTCACACAAATAACAGTAGTAGTGATTTATCGCTGGGGCTCAGCCCTGAGCTCGTACGTTCCCCCTCCCCCTTTGCTTTTTCGTTTCTCTCCCCCCAATACGTACGGGTGGTATGAAAGATCGCACCCGTGCTTAACCCTGTGTCGCACTGATCACATAGATGGGGAGAGTTGTTTTGTGGTGGTAAGTGTCTCACTCTTAAAGAAAACACTCCCAGGTTCAGTCCCTGCCGCGGGGAAATTTTTTGCATTTCTCTCCCACATGCTATATTCTTTTGAGACTCTACTCTACGCTACTTTATAACGCCTTTCACTCATAATTAGATGTTCTGGAAGTGTGGGAGTTTCTTTGGAAGATTCTTATTACCGTGTCTTTGTTAGCAGTGAAACTGCTGATGGTGGGTGGTTGGTGCTTACGTGGCCCAAATTTTCAAAGGTTTTTTTTCTCGCTAAAACTCTCCATAGTAGGGTTATTCGAGGTTCTGAACACGCAATCCGTACCCGCTTTGAAACAGACCCCATTTGAACCACATTTCTCCAGGCAGATGGTAGAATTACCGCTGAAAACCGAAAGAAATTGTCCCTTTCGGCATTAAAGTAGTGTCATGCGAAATGATGCTCGCAGTCGCAATCAGCACCTGAAATCACCCCCCCCCCCACACACACACACACACAAAATTTGGAAGGATTCGGAAGATGCTTGGACTTGCCTACGCCCACCCAAGTGATACTCCTTTGGTAGGATCAATAAGTTTACTTCCACCTTTGGGAAAACGGGCGTGAACTAACATTTTTTGACGAAACTTCGCATGCAGGGTTGTTTGGACTGCTGATCACAAATTCCTTATCCTTCTTGCGTGACAACGCCATATTCGTATGGTTGCGGTAGATAAATGTAGGAACTCTGCGTGCATATGTACTGCACAGACGAGGTCATGATTTTTCCTGCAGTGGTACTGAGCACTAACGGAGAACATATTCGAGATCATCATAGTCATCTTCACATTAGCAGGCGTATCCCATTTTGAAACTACACCGACATCTGGTGTCCTTCTCTCGTCAGACTATGGCCATGACGTTCGTTTTTTTAGTCGGAATGTACTTCTGTACTGTGATGGTGTATTTGCAGTGGATACTGTATATATGGGCGTTGAGCGGTTTATTCCTAGAGGGGGTGTGGTCAAGTGATCAGTTGGATGGCTTGACCAATCGCGGAGCTCGGCCGCAGCACCCTTTTCAGGCCCAGAGTTCCCTTCTCTGCGAACTCGCAGTATATATGTATCTACTTCCGCTATCTGCTCAAGCTTACTAAACGTGAGTTTTTTCGGATTGTCCTTATATAATGAGGTCAGAAGTGATCATATCAAGAGCACTTCTGCCCTCATTCGATTGGTGCATTTTGAAGCACATGTACGAGCTTGTTCTGATATTTATTGTAGAAGTCCTCCACCATCAACTTGCACACTCTTAAAAAAAGGAAATTTTGTCCCCCCCCCAGAGCTCTTGTTGTTATTGTGATAGTTTCATTTGTAGTCAGATGAATTGTGACCATTAAGGTACCATTAACGTATGGAAAAGGATTTGTTTACGGAATGCTTACGAATGGAGGTGTCGAAGAACCTTCACATTATAAATAAATTCTTTTTCTACTGGATAAAACAGATCCATGAGGATTCGGCATGTTGAATTGAATTTGAATTGAAAGCAATTGAATTTGGTACGGTGAATGTGCAGTAGAAGCAATACGTACTGGTCCAATGGGTGAGTCCAGTAATTTCTGCTTCCATTTAGGAAGAGATCGGCTGGCTCTAGGTTTCGAAACAAAACTCAAGAAATTTCCACTTTTGAGGTAGGTCGTGTCAAGCGCAGTCTCCTCGTCAGTGCCTATCACTACAAGAATCAGAGTTATACTGACAAAGCGAATGACTTGCTTCCAGTCAGCAGCAGCAAGTAATGATGGAAGTGGTGAGATCTTTCACATTTTCTCAGGAAATTCATGCATCATGGATGTGCAAGAAATGTAGGATCTTTTTATCAGAATCGGGAACTCGCTCAGAGAAGACTTTTCCTGTTTCAAAAAGCAAGTTTGGTCATGAAAACAGCCTTTTTGGTTGCAGGAATGGAATCCTTTTTGTTGTTATCTCAGTTTACGTTGCACATCATTCTGCTGCTTATGGTATTCGTGGGCAATGTTGTGTGGAGTGGGCTTTCGAGACTCGTCACCTTATTTTTTCCCAATATTTTTCAAGGTACTGAATGACACTTTGTTGGGAATTTGATGGTATGGGGGCCACAACTTGCAGAACACCTTACGGTCTTACCGATAACTAATTTTCATTTTCAATTTTCATGACATTCCATTATTTTGCTTCAAGAATCGAGAGCTGTTCTATTTCCTGGTCGGACTTTCTCAAGAGGTCTATCAAAGGAAGATACAATGCTCTCCATGTTCTTCGAGCGGATTGCGAATCAATTTGGCAACTCTGGCGCCTAAGAGGGACTAATGGAAGGATTGCTGGCGCTCGCTCGATATACCTGAAGATCAACAGGAGTCAAAATGGTTAAGGTGATCACTTTCGTATTTTCTAATGCACATATATGTATCGCGTAGGAGAAGCAGCTCTTGAAACCAGTGTTTCTACTAGGAGTTGGTATCATACTGGCTGCATAAAAGCTGCTTGAAAAGAATTGAAACCGAACTACTCGTTTCCTTGTTGTTACTGATCGATTGTTGCCAGACTCTATCATCGGCAGGTAGAAGACTGATGGTCTCCCTGGGTGGCGTGGAGATCTTCCGTCTGGATGGATCGCAAGGTAGTGCGATGGCGGAAAACGGAGGTATGTATAAGGCCGTGGTTTTATTACATGGAATGCGTTCTCCTGCTGCGTTGCGCCAGCCGCGAGGCGCTAGAGCACTGACAGAGGGAGGGTGGGTGGAGGCAGTACAGGAACCCGTTAGGGACCGAAGACGTAGAAGGCGAGAGGACTAGTGGTGCGCGGCCGGCTTCGCTCTTGGTATGTATCTAGTGCAACCGGTAGGAGTTACCCTCGGAAAAAGGAAATGGAATAGAATAGGTGTAGAAAATAGAGGAGACAAACTCGCAGGGAGGAGAGTCTGAACAAACAGAGAAGATTGTGTGCCCGGAGACAGACAGGGACACAACACTCTTATTGGTGTACGAGTTTGGCCGTCCAACTGACACCAGACTTCCAGGCTTTTCCTGATGCTTGCTTCGCTCGCCTGAAGTTACCTCGTGTTCATCCTAATACACTCATATCGATGTCCTTTTTGTTTGAAGGATATGAAACGGCTTATGCTAGTATGTGTTGGATCGCAGAAGGAATTTGGGTTAGAGGAAATTTGATAAGATCTGATGGGAAAATAGAGAGTTGGAAAGTCTTGGAAAGTTGGATAGACTTGAAGGGTTTGGATAGATCGCCGGAATTCGCATCTTCTTAAATTTTGTTGACGAACGTGTAAGTAACCTTACCGCGACTAGGATCGCTTGCGGACAAAATTGCTGAGGTAGGACGCGCTGAACCGCACTAGGTATGTTACCGCCCACTCGCTATTGCTCGCTCGCATCGTTTGGGTGGTAGGCCTCACACTGAGTCCGCAAGCAGTCGAGTTGTAACCCACTGATCTTAGGCGTAGTCTACTACCCGCTTCGTCCTTATGGGTTGTTGGTCAAACCTTCTTTTGTCGTATCTGGTTCGGGTGCTACCACCGACGCCCGCGCCAGGCGCCACAACATTATCACACCGTCGGACCCATCTTCGGGCGTTTCCCTACTTCCCGACGCCGACGCAACGTTATCACAGCGAAACACTTTCTCCGGGGGTTCAGCCCACTATGAACGGCTGCCAACCTTCCTAGTTTCTGTAAAAAAATCAAGAAAGCTAGGAAAGGGGTCCGAGGGGGTATTCTTGTTTCTTTTCAAGAAAGAGTACCCCCAACAAGTTTCTGAAATGAAGCCGCACTGTAAGGAATGTAATAGCTTTCTAAAGGTTCTTCAGCATAACGTTTATTGCTTCTGCATACCTCCGCTGAAATTCCACATGGCCTCGATTTTGACGGATTCCTGTCAGGTTTGGTATAGTTTTAAGCAGTGTTGCTCTCCATGAACAACCTTACATATCCAAGTTTCGCAGGTGTAGCTGTATGTTCACAAGCACTCTTGGAATTCGAGAAAAACTCAGTGAAAGCCACCTTATAGTACTAAAATTTTCTAGAATAATCCTGATTTGGAGGATATACAGGAAGAGAATGTGTAAGATGATGGTATCTGCGTGCATGCTGTTGTTTTTATGGATTCTGTGCACAGTACTGAATTTCCTTCCGTTTACACTCGAAAGCAAGAAAATAGGCTCATCGCTCAAAACATGAATTCTCTCCAGATAGTTCATTCTTTCAAGAAGCAAATCTTTTATTATCTCTAGAGAGTTCAATCTTTTACCAAGAAAATCTTCTATCTTTCCATTAAATAAAACTAAATCTTGAAATTGAAGATATGAGACGAATCGCTATTTCTCAACTATAATATTTCCTTGATTGTCCATTTTTTTTACATCGATCCCATTTTCTCTATAAACTCGTCACTGCTTCATGCCGACAGGATTATACTGAGTAAAACAGTTTTCAAATGCTGTTTATTCGTGGAACAACGTTTGAATTTCTACGAATATGAAAATTTCGCTCTAAGGGAGGCACAGTGCATCGTTCTCGCACTTGTCCAAGCACTGGTTGCAAGCCTTCGGACCCATGAAGTAGATCGGACTCCCAAGTCTGCCAACACTGCAAAATCATTTGCTGTCATTCCTTAACCATTGACTATTCTTATTTTTTGGAATACTACTAACCCCGGTCCATAGTGACAGACTACGTGCCAATCATTGCTGCACTTTTTCACAGCGCAGCCCATTTGAGTATTCAGGTCCCAAACCATCTGAAAATGCTCTTATTACGGATTGGTTGCCTGCAGACAAAATGCTCCTATATTTTACGTCACGTAGAAAAATTGTAATACTTGCAAGTAGGAGGTTCTGACCCACCCTGGCAAAGTGCCTTATATTGAGACTGGGTTGGAGCAGATTTTGGCTGCCTGTCGCTTGTAACATGTGTCCTGTTGCAATTTCACTGGACCAGCTTTCCATGGCCTAAGACAGAACATTCGCTAACCAAGCTTTGGAAATTAAAAGTTGGAATGCAGCTGGTAGATCATCAGAGGATAACAGAATTGACAAAGATTAAAAGTTCTTCAGATAAATACAGAAAGACATGAGTACATCCTAATCCACTAATAGTTTTCAACTTAACAACCCCCAGTAACAGAGGTCTCTCACGTGGCAAGCCTTTCCCTGGAATATCGTCTCAAAAACAATGTGCAATAATATGGATCAACTAAACAAATCCAGAAAAAAAAAAACCTTGGTTGCGGCATCCTTTTCAGTGGCTGCCGTAGTCGTAAACCAGTTCTCATTCTCAGTTTCCGGGTCTGCAGACTTGCAAGCGCTAGCTGTAGCATAGGCTTTTTTCTCGAGCTCGCAATCATATTTAGGCTAAAAAATCAATCATAACTATGAAAAAAATCGCAAAAATTCCAACAAATTATCCTTAGAGGAGAACCTATCAGCTCACAATTTTCTTCATTCGTGGGCATGCGCGAGAAGAGATTCCATTTCCCATTCTGATTCCTCCTTTGGCTACTTTTGCTCTGTATATTAAAAACCATAAAGGGTGTGTACTCGTTCTGCTTGGGTAGTTAAGGTGGAAGGAAAATGCGAAGGGAAAAAAAATTTAGAAAAACACATACCGACATTCATTGTGTACTTTTAGGAATTCATCTCTAGCTTCGTCTGTGTTCATCGTTTCTTGTCCCTTGCAGTGTTCTGAGAAAAGGAGTAATTTAAGCCTCTAGACCAAAAAAAAGCTTGAAGACATTCGAAAGTGTTTAGAGGTGACAAGATATATTCTTAGAATAGATCTGCATTTCGCGTCTTATTTCTGGAAACTAAATCAGGAGCAGCAACACGTATTCAAATTCGAATTATTCCTGTTGTTCAGTGGTACTGAAGTGCTTTTTTGAAGCGATTTTGAGTACGTAGAGAATTATAGCATGGTGTTTGGGATAATACTTAGATTCAGAGAAGAGATATCGGTTTTGGATGCATTTGCTCGGTGCTACCAAGAATACTGAAATTGGTCAAAAGAAGAAGTTAATTCTGTTGGTCGCTGCCCACTGTATATTTCCTCATGAATAAGAAGATAATAAAAATGAGATCAAAAGGCTCAGAATAGGAGAAAAGTGATCCATTACTAAATTTTTAAATCCGAGCTTATACAGGAACCAAAACCCACGTGACTCAACCGCACCAGGCTTTGTCGTCGTAGCTGCAGTAGTAGTTGGAGTTGTTGTTGTTGTTGTGGCTGTTGAAGAAGTGTCATCACCAGAAGGTGGTGGAGCCACTGTTTCATTCGTTGGGTAACCAGCCCTACACAACTTAGTGGTTTGCTGGCACTTCGATTCTTTGTAGGTGGTGCACTGGGATGCATCAGTGCAGCCTGTTCCCAATTCATATATTGGTTGTCCTGTGGCAGGCGCTCTGGAAAAGAAGGGCTGTAAATTTCATTTCGATTCTATGATATCTAAGCATCATGAGCCATTTTTCATCAGTATTCGTGGTAATACCCATCTAACGTTATGCTATGTATAAGAAATGGATTTTCTGAATATCCACACTTGTCACCCGCAACTTGAGTCGGCTACGTATGCTTATTGTTCGGAATAATAACTCACGAGAAGGTTGTAAAATTGTTATTTCAGCTCATTTCTCGTTAGCGCATCCGAACTTACTAACTCATACTTTTATAAGAATGGTATAAATTTTGTAATTTTGTAATTGTAACATTTTGTAATTCAACGATTTTGTTGGAGGAAACTTCAAGAGAAGAAGCCACAGTTAGAGCTAAAGTGCCTAGTGGATGAGGGTAACGAAATAAACGTACATACATGTCGTAGACCAACTTAGTTATCAAGGAGGCAAATAAGTATGAAAAATAAGTTCCAACATGTTCTGAAAGCTAATTGCTGGAAGGCACGTGGCTGGCTGGTGTGGGTATATCTGACACGTTCATGCTTTTGTCCCATAGCTTACATGCACAAGCATTATACCTATTACATATGCGGCACAGCTGGCTGGCTTCTCCGTGAANAATAAGTTCCAACATGTTCTGAAAGCTAATTGCTGGAAGGCACGTGGCTGGCTGGTGTGGGTATATCTGACACGTTCATGCTTTTGTCCCATAGCTTACATGCACAAGCATTATACCTATTACATATGTGGCACAGCTGGCTGGCTTCTCCGTGAAGTAGTAAGCACATGAACAGTCCAAGCGCTCGTCTGCTTCATTTGAGGTTATCGTGGCTATTTTCTTTATCTAGCAGCTAATTTCGGCGCAAGCAGACCTTATCAGTTGGTAACCAACTCGGAGTCGTACCTCAGAGTTGTTTTATACCTTCGTGAATGGTTGCTTTCTTGGCACACTGGCACACCAATTGTGTTGGTGTATCGAATAAATAAATAAATAAATAAAATAAAGTAAACAAAGCAAGCGTACTTAGGATAAACCATGCATGCCATACGAAGTTTCCCAGCGCAGTTCTTTTGTGCGCAACCAATCCTTGTTGCCTTTCCATGTGCTAGCTGAAATGCTAGGATGTTCCTGAGGAGACATGGCTTATGATTTGAAAGTAAACCATCGAACAGGAACATACCGCGGCAAAATTCTTCAAACCATCTTTAGAGGCGACGTTTGTGTCTAGTCCTACTGTTTCTACCTCACTCCACCAATAAGACATCTGTTTCTTCAATAATGGGTTTGGATTGCACGTGGTTAACGTAGTTCTAAACTAATTTTTTCATTAAGAAAACCTAAAACCTTTTCAAGTCTTATTCCAATATTCTTATGCCATACAGGTGTTACCTAAACACTTTACTGGCCTGCGTTTCGACGAATCGTCGTTTTCAAAGACCTGAAAGTGGGTCAATTTTCACCGATTCGCGTCCCACCCCATCAAACGCTCCTTCCGATTTTTGCCGAAACGCCGGCCAATAAAGTGTTCAAGTAACAACCTGTATGGCATAAGAATATCTATCTATATATAAAACATAGCAACGCTTACGAAAACTTTTTCAAAAATCTGGGCGCGCGCGAGGGCGCCAAATTCAAACACTGAGAACGAGTATTTTAAGGGGGTGGCGGAGGAAGGAGTACGGGGAACATGAGATACCTTCCAAACACAGCTGGGATCTAGACTACTCCTCGCAGGGTGTTATCGATCCGGATATCGATTTATCGATCGATTTTATCTGTTTTCTCAGTTTTGCTCCAGTCCAAATAGAAATGTGCCCACTGAGGTAATCCATCACGCAGATCTTACAATCATTTGGAGCGACGTGTTTATTGATTTATTGATTTTCGCGAGTTTTGCTCGGGACGTGGCTGAAGCATGCTCGCAAGAACTATTCATCACGCTGATCGCAAATCTGATCACCATTTTCTCCGTGCGTTTCGCTTCGGCACGCTAAAAGGTGGTCATAGGGGTTATCTCAAAATGTTCTTCAGTCACATCAATTATGTGACCCTCAGCGGCAGTTTGTACAATTGGCGTGGACCACAATGTATTTTCATATCCACGGTTTTGGACATCAAACTTACACTACTTACACTTCAAGTGATTTCACACGCCTATGTTAATACTCAGCAACTAGTGTGAATAAGATCTGAAATATGCCCAGGTTCTACATATGATAGGAGAACATGGAAGTTGTTGGAAGAAATACTGTTTCAAGTTTTCCATACTAACACATCATATTTTGAATGATTTCACAAGGAACTTACTCGTTAAAAACAACTGAATACTGGTCCGTGTCTTGTGGAGCAGTTGTAGGGCATGCATCTACTGCGTCTTGCGCCAAGTTTTCCAGAATACAGTCCCAGTCCTAAAGAGCATAAGCAACAACTCCTTCGTTGATTTTGCACACTTCAGAGTAGTAGATAACAAGTGCTTCTGATTTTTTCCTCACTTCAGATTTTCTTCGTAGGAATGATGAACAGAAAAAAGCCCCACCAGTCTGTAAATGTTCTTCCCCTGAGGGCAATTGCCTGCATTGTTAGGTGCTGTTCCATCAGCAATCTTCGCTCTCAGTTTGTTAACCTCGGTCAAATATTGATGCCTTATTTCATTCTGCTGGCCAAAGTTCCAGCACTGGTAATCTGGAAGGTATAATTGATAAGCTTTTGAAGAAACCAATGTATTAGGTCGTCAAGTATGAAATGTCTGATTTTTTGAGAGGTCAGTTTGACAGCTGGTATCTTCGGGGTTTCTTAAGATCCACTCTCACCTTCCTTCCCATTATGAAGGTACATTCTCCCTCTCTCAAAACCACCTATTTACTTTCTGATGAACGTTAAAATTTTTGTTTGAGAGGAACTTTTGTGAAACTACTCAAAGACAAAAAATCGTATCATTTCGGAATATGGGTTCCATCGCGGAGCCGGTAAAGCAAGGACAACTCGAAATACCCTTGAAATGTTTGAAAAGGGAGTGGCTAATAAAGGAATGGGACACCGATCTTTTGAGAAGTTTCTTCCTGGTGTTATAAATCTGCAAAGTGAGCGTTGTGATGAACCTGGATTGCGATGCGTCGGAAGCTGTGGCTTGAGCGGATAGGAGCCACATTACGCCTGTATATGCAGCAAGGTTTGGCGTTCGTAACCCTATATTATTCAGTTGTTCAAGGCAATACGACAAGGTGAAGTGGCTCAATGAACGAATTTTTCACAGTTTGATCCCCAAAAATTGGTGCCATTTTTGACCATTTTTTGCTAAACTGCGCTGCGTAAACCAGGGGACCAAGGAGAGGAATCCACCTGCCATTGTTGCGCTGGCCGAACCTTGCTCTACTTGATCACAACTTCTCCCAAGTATTAGTCCACTTCTTGGTAGAGAAAATTTTCCACTTTCAACATGATGTTGGAAATGCACTTCGCCAAGTTATTGCCACCTGCTTCCCAGGCTTCCAAGCCGTTAGCGCAACCATGCTACCGGTAAGATGGCAAGGCTGTGCCGGTAACATAGGGGCATATTTGGATTGCTCAAACCCCATCTTGTTGGAGAAACATTACTCGAAACTGTCTCATTCAAAATCAGACATTTCATACTTGACATATACAACACATACAATACATACACATATTAATAGTTATCTTTGGTCACATTCGATTTCATTATTTTCTAGCTACTCTCCCATTTATTCTATCGGGCAGTACTATCATGCATAAAACTGAGTGAGTTGATTAGGAAAAGCCTCGTATCCGCCCCTCGGCTTCGCCCAATGGCTCTCCAAGAACTGAAGCTCGAAAACGGTTTCTTTTCTGCAGCCTTGCACGGAATCACGTATACTATTCTGAACAGCCGCTAACTGAGATTTTTCATTGCAAAAATCTCAGAAACCATTTTGAGATGGGACGGTGCCTCTAAGACATGGGCTGCAGGCAAAACAGTTACAAAAGTATTCATTACCTGGTGCTGCAGCAAAACCGCCGGTGACGAGGACAGCGAGAATCTGAACATTGTCGCATGAGCAGTAGTTTCACCTATAGTCTTTCCAAAAAATACTTGCCTCCCGCTACACTGCGCGTCGACTGAGACGCGTCGCAACACGTATGATAACGCTTAGGAGGCGCGGCGCGGCTTCTCAGGCGGGCGGTGGTTGCCGGAGGCAAATATTTTTTGGAACTACTGTGAACAGAATGAGAAGCAACTTACCGCTAACAAGCGCATTGCTCCTGTTTGATGTCCGGTACAAGCAACAGGTCTTTTATATCCGTACAGGTAATTTTTTTCAACATACCCTGTATGCCCAGAATCGATGAGCTTCTGATGCGATCCAGAAAAATTACTTTGAATTTTGAACCGTCCATGGAAAGTAAGAGGCAAATGAACCAGTGGTTTTGCTCAAAAATACGGTAGTTCTGTGCTTCATCTGCTGTTCAAATTGAACTTTATGAATAGAAAATCGAGGGTTTGCGCAAGTTCCTTTGTTACCCTTAACATTAATTAGATTTCCCGGAATTAATATTACTTTTCCCGTATGCATATCAATCCGAAAAACGAGGAACCATGACATTCAGCTGATTTTTGGAACGAAAGCGATAGCACGTCCGCAAGCTGCTGCGTTCAAATTTTTGCTTCCAAGCCGAAGTTGCTCTTCTGATTTTCAGAAACAGCTAAACGGGAACCCTCGAGTTTGCTTCTCCTTCCTGCCTGTGTGGTCCTTCTTCTTCTTGTCGCCCTTTAGTTTTCACTTTCCTTAACCGAATGTTAAGATTTCTAGTCATTTCCTATTTGATCGAAAAGTTGCTGTTTTGGAAGAAAAATCAGCGAAATAACATCGTATAAATATTAATCGAATTGTCACAAGTGCTTCATGGCTACTTCGATATGTAGCAGGAAAAACTTAGTGGGGTTGGATTTGAATTAATCCAGATGCAGGTGAAGATTTGAATTAAACCAGATGCATGAAGACACTCACTAAAATCAATGTTTTTGCTTTTGGGGCTATGTGGGGACCACTGCAAGCTTGTGTTCCACTTGGGATCTCTTCAATTTTTGTTTTTCTTTTTGTTTTCAGAAGCTTGCTGAACCGTAACTCTGGATTTCTATGCGCAGAGCTCGGGAGAATCCGAAGCAAAGAAGTCGGAGGCTGATTTTTCTATGTTTTCGTGCCCCATTTTTCCTGTTGCAATATAGGGGCTTCTGGAGATGGAGCAGATAGTGCGAAATTCTTGAGCTTGATCACTCGGCTCGCGCTGATCCTTCGGATATATCGAGCGGATGCCAGCAATCCCTCCATTTGCCACTCCCGCGTATCAGAGATATCTAGTGGAATCTGTTCGTTCGTAGGACACCAAGAGCATTGTATCTACCTTTGAAGAACTTCGTGAAGAAGCCTGACCATCGGGTCGGTGGTCTCCCTGTTGCGAGCACGGCATCACGTGCTCGGCTCACTTGATCTGACATCTTCGACTGTTGATGTAGAGTAGAACTCCGTATTCCAGCCCTCATTTGCGTGAAACGATCTAGTCATAGCATACCCTCGCGATGGAGCGTAATGTAGACATTTCGACCTGGGGGACTTTTTAAGCTGGAGCGTTCGGATATGGTCCTTCCGTTGAGCGAGGAAAGCGATTCCGTAACTCATTCATGAGACTGGTCTTTGTCAGGTTCAGCTGGAGATCGTTCTTTCCACACACGTCGTCGAATTCGGCTAGCATCCGTCCAGCATCAATTCGGCTAGCATCCAACACCTGAAGGCAGTGTGTCAGCTCGTTTTGGGTATCGAGATGTCAACGGAATCCAATTTTTCTCAACGCGCTGATTCCAGTGATGTACTTGAGATCCGAAAAACGGTAAAAAACCCTACTTTCAACGGTAAATGTGATCTCGACATGGACGAGTTTCACTGACCGCAAACAAGGAGGAAGCGGCGAGAAACGCAAATTTTTTTATTCAAATGAACTTCTCAGCAGTGGCTATTATAGACAGAACAAGTATTTCCGTGTTGGAAAACAACCCGTACCCTCAGGAAGCTTCCATCAGGGAATGAAGCCTCTCGTACAACTGGCCGAGGATTTTCATATTCTCGGCCAAAAGATTCCGTATTTTTCGAGGTTTTCGACGTCTTTCTGGAACTGGAAGTACATCTATGTGCTCAGCAGCCCAAATATGTTCATACATATGATGTCGGATTGTGACGAGCTGACACACTGCCTTTAAGATTTAAAATTACGGCTCGTAGTAATGTTGTCTTCCAAGAAGAACACTTCATAGTTGAGGTCAGCAGCTATATGAAGTTGCACTTCTACGATGGTACCTTTTGTTAAAATTGGGTAGCGCTCAGTGGGAGTCTCATGATCACGCCAGGATTTTACTGAATTGTCTTGACTTCGGGAATTCCAAGAAGTGGGACGGTAACACCCTGAGGGCGTACGGTTCGCCGTTTTCACATAGTCTCTCCGCAGTATTGAATTGCATTTGTACTTGAAAACAGAAATATGAGCACATCACTCAAGATATCAATTCTCTCCAAAGAGTTCTTCTGCTTTTCAAATAAAACTTTCATCTTCCCATTAAATGAAACTAAGTCTTTGAGGAACCTTGAATGTTCTACTTTCGAAATTCCGATCCATTTTTCTCTACAAACTTGTTACTCCTTGATGTTGATAAGATAATAATGAAGAACCCAGTTTTCGAATGCTCTTTATTTGTGAAACTATCCGTAAATTTTCGGAATTGTGACGGCTAATTTGCTAAGCAGTACAAAGCCCATTGTCGCAGTTGGCCGAGCACTGCTTGCATTCCTGTAGACCCATAAAGTAGATCTGCGCTCCAGGTGTGCCAACTCTGTAAAATCAATTTGTATCATTCTCCAGTCATTTACTACCCAATTTTTTCCTTCCAATAATCCTTACTCAGGTCCATATCGACAAACTGCCTGCCACTTATCGCTGCACTTGTGTACTGCACAGCCTATCCTATTATTAGTTCCCCAAACCATCTTAAAATGTTCTTTTTATCGACATCATATAAAAGAGATGGCTAGCACGGGGAAGCTGTTGACTTACCCTGGCAAAGTGATTTATTTTGAGCGTGAGTAGGAGCAAATTCTGGCTGCCTGTCTTTTGTTCCATGTAGCTTTTCTCAATTTCTGCGTACCAGCTTTTCATCGCCTAAAACATCGTTGGGCACATGGAGCGAGCTGAATTGCAAAGGTTGGAATTAAAGAGAGAAGTTTTAGAGAAACCTGTTCAGCGGCCTCCTTTTCACTGTTTCCGGTAGCTGCAACGAACCAGTTTTCATTGTTAGTATTCGGGTCAGTGGACGGGCAGTTTTTAGCTGTTTCATAAGCGGCTTTCTCGAGATCGCAATCATAAGCGGTCTGAAAAATCAGCCATCATCTAGAGAGACTCATCGAAAAATTAGAAAATAAAAACGACGATTCCATTCAAAGTGAAAGTTTATTCAGTTTGTTTTTCCCTTCTACTAGTGAAAACAATCTACTGAGGTTCCTCTAGGGTAATTCAATGGGCATTTGTTTGTTTACCAGTTTCTTCATGTTTGGGCACTTGCGGGCATTAGCTCCATTCCCCATCTTGACTTCTCCCTTAGCTGTTGCGGCTCTGCATATTAGAAATACTGTGAGTTATGTTTTTTTTTGCTGTGCCAGAGAAATCCTAAGGAACGAAAAGGCAGAAAACACATAAAGAGTTCCATTGATTCACATACCTATATTTATTGTGTTCGTCCAGGAATAATTTCCTTGCTGCATCTGTGTTCATTCCTTCTTGCTTCTCGCAGTACTCTGAGAAGATGGATTTTTCTTGGAAATGTAGAACAAAGAAGTGCTCGTACACTCTGTTCAACACTTTGCTTCGAAGCATTGGAAACAATCAACATGAAAGGAGACAATTTTTAGTTGTGCAGCTCAGAAAGGCAACAACAAAACTCTGGTCAGCAGCAAAATATGAGAATTTTGATGAAGAATTAAGTTGGCCCTATTAAGAAAAGATCAAATGCGATTCGAGCTTGCATAGCAGTTAACACCCACTTGATTTCGCCGGTGTGGTGGTAGCTGTCTCAGTAGTTGTAGTGGATGTTGAAGAAGTGTCATCAACAGGAGGTTGTGGTGCTACTGTTTCATTTGTTGGGTACCCAGCCCTACACAACTTGGTGCTTGACTGGCACTTTGATTCTTTGTAGGTGGTACACTGACTAGGATCAGCGCAAGGTGTCCCTTTCTCATATATTGGTTGTCCATTGGCAGGAGCTCTAAATTTTGGAGTAAATGGTTTTGACCGTAGTTTTATGAAGTGTCAGGATCAGAAATAAATTCATCTGAAACAAAATCAAGCTAGTGCCAATTAGCGATGTGAAAGGGAGCAGGTGTGATGCGAGCAAATTGAGCGAGGAAGAAAGTTCGTTTCTTTTGAAACTGGTGGAAAAATGGAACATTTTTGCCTACTATTTAGTTGTCATGTACAGGGTGACAACAAAGTCTTTGGCCATACTTTGCAACTCATAAAAATTTTTGTAGGTTAGACAAGGTAACGAAAATTTAGTATGAGTTTACCCGATGCATGTGCTCCAAAAACCACTATTAAGATTTTGAGCAAACCTCCAACCTTCCCGATATAAACCTCTAAACCCTCACGAGCCGCATAGCCTAAAGCCCGCACCTCCTCAGGGTAAATTCAACCCTACAACTCTCACAGGGTTTCACCGACAGGTCCCATAATTTTCTAGAAGCAAGGTAAAGGAATGTGCTATAAAGCACATATACAGGTGAATCCAGATATGTTGGTATGAACGAGTATGAGGAATATTTCGTGAATGTGTCATAGTCACCAAAGTGACCTCACAACCAATGTCTTATGATTTTTTCTTCAAAAGCAGTTATAAAGTTGCTTTGAAAGGCCCCTTTTATGCATATAATGTGCGGTTGGGACTGAGCAAAAAAACATAATCACGGATTCCTCCATCGATATTTTGAGCACTGACTTCTCCTCTGTGTTTTCGCGAAAACTGCAACAGATGAACACTTGGTGGTTTTTGCTCCAAAGAAGGATAACAACAGAAAATATTGCTAGTAATAAAACTGACTCCACTTATGGTCATCTTCGAGAAATCCTTGCCTTTCAAGGTGTTCTCTAACAGAATTTTCTGGCAAAAAATCATGGCAGAGCTCATCCGGCGGCCACGCTGATGACGAGCACACCACTTTTAGGACTAAATACACTCCAGCTGCCGACAACTTTGCCGGAGGAACCTGTACTTTTGGTGGAATATTGAGGACACTTTGGGCATTATTTCCAATTTTTTTCATGCCGGTCCTCTCTTTCACCAGAGGGTTGCACCAACGAATGCGGTGAAATGTTAACATTTTGAATAATTCCTTTAAAAATTATCTTAGCCAGTACTATAATTCAGAAGGCGTAGGAGATGCTCAATTTTGAATAAATCTGAAGCGCTTCGATAGTTTTTCTGCGAAAAGTGAGCAGAGGATGGGAGAAATAGAACTTTCTACCACGCTCTGTAGGAAACGGGCAACCGCACCTTCGCACTACTTTACTTTATGATGCTGCCATTTTACTCAAAGGCTTTGACACTGTGTCAAATACTGAAGATATGTTGGTACCAACATATGCAACACAACCAACAGCATTCCCCCTAATTGTTAGTCGAAGTTGCCAGGGAAAATTTCTGTGAAAGTTTCGGCCAAAGACTTTGTTGTCACCCTGTACAAACTTATGCACTCAACTCAAGGTTCAAAGAGAACAGTTTAAATTCCAAAAGTTCAGGAGAAGCATCCAATATATTTGACCGTGGGAGGGAAAACATAGCGGGTATACATCCATTCGCATTCATTTTTATCCACTTTGCTATCCAATATACAGTAGGCGTCGATGGCAGTGACCCGTTTGCGGCCTGGAACAGCACGCGGCGCGATCGCGCCGCTCGAGCAGGAATCCTCTCCGGGACATCAAATTATGGGGTTTTCTTGATAGTCAGTTAGTTTTCTTATTAGTTATCATCAAATTTGATAAACAACTATCAACAGAACCCAGATACGCCACTGCGTCGACGATTCTAGCGTGAGCGGTGCGGTCGCGCCGCGTGCTTTTCGAGGCCGCAGACGGGTCACCGCCATCGACGCCCGCTGTATGTACACCGTGATGAGTGATTATCTCGCGCAAAATTCGCGTGCGCGACACTGCAGAGGCGTGCGTCTCACGTGCGTCTGGCTCACGTCTGAGCTGTGATAATACATCCGAGCGACACTCAGCATTCTGTCTGGTATTACAGTAATCGAAATGAACGTACTTGTCGTAAACCACACACGCCATGTGGAGTTCTCCTGCGCAGTTCCTCTGCGCGCAGCCAATCCTTGTTGCCCTTCCGTTTGCCAACTGAAATACCACGCAGAGATGCTTTCCGAATGATAGAATCCATGTTTTCAAACGAATGAAACACACTGTGGCGAAACTCTCTAAGCCAGGTTTAGAAGCGAGATTGTCGTCGAGGCCTTCGGTTTTCACCACTTCCCACCAGTTCTTCATCTGTTCTTTGAATGATGGTTTCGGGTTGCAAGTGGTCAACTTTTTTCTGAATCAAATTTCTTTTCCAAAGACAACATCGAAGAACATATTGGTGAACAAGCTTACTTGCCGTAAACCATTGATAATTTTTCTTTTGCTTTGTCAGACAGTTGTGGACTATCGATGCATTTGTTCACTGCTTCCTGCGCAAGGTTTTCCAGTATACAGTCCCACTCCTGAAGAACATAAGCAACCTCTATTGCATGTTCCATTTCCTCCTGGGAGAACAGAGGATAACGAAGACCCTCACCAGTCTGTAAATGTTCGATCCCTCAGGGCATTTTTTGCAATCTTTGTTTTCTATTTTCCCTTGAGCGAGTTCTGATCTTAGTCTGTTAACCTCGGAGAAATACAGCTGTCTTATGTCATCCTGCTGTTCGAAATTCCAACATTGAAATTCTGAAACAATCAAATTTCCCAGGATTATAATGTAGCTGTTACTGCAGATACATAACTTTCATTCTGGTCAAGGCCACACTTTCATTTCTTATGCGGTCAGAGACAGTTGTCTTAATCGCGCAGGTATTGTCTTGAGGTGTAAGAGATGTGGCTGCGGAAGATAAATCCAAGGAAATTGCAATTTTTACCCTCTTTACATAGATGCCGATCTATTTAGATAAAGGTTATCTGGCAGTCCTTCAGCATTGCTAATGCTTACGATTTTTCACGTGCTAATTAAATAGTTTTCAAGTGTAGTGGGTAGGAATAGCTTGACGATTATGACTTTTATCGTATAGTCATGTATGTATATGCGCTCTCAGGTATGTTCTTAGAAAGTTTTGGGTAAGGGTCATCATGGGGCGAAACAGGGCGGGCGGCGTTTCTGTGATTGGTCTCCGCTTTGAATTCACCAATAACAGGAACATGCCCAGCCTCGTTCCCACACCCGAGAGTTTTCAGAACAGTCTTGAAGCGTGGCCTTGAGGCGCATTGTACTATATTTCGTTAAGACAGGGAAATTTCACTACCTGTTGCAGTGATACTGCCAACGACGAACACGGCAATAGCCTGAAATCAGTCACTCCACCAGAAGTTTCACCTGAAGGCGAATGGAGAAGGAACTCACCACTGAGAAGCGCATTGTTCGTGTTTGGTGTGGAGTGCAATCATCGTACCTTTTTATATCCGTACCGACAAACTTTTTCAGCATAGCCTATATGTCCAGGATCGATGGACCTCTGATTCGATGTCGAAAAATCACTTTGAGCTTTGAACGCTGGATGGAAAGCAAGAGGGGAATGTATTGGTAAGACCGCTCCAAAGTACGGTGTTTCGCGCGTCACCTGCCCCCGTCATTAAACTTTATGAATTCAAAATTAAGCTCTTGGGCATGCTCCATTGTTTCGCCTAACAATTATTAATTTTTCTACATTTAGTAACATTTAATTGATGCTAATTATCACGGCAAAGAATGCGAGAATGCGCAGCCATGAACTTTTGCTGATTGTTGGATGAAAGCGGTGCCACGTTTGCGTGCTGATATGCTCACGTTTCGTTCCAGCCAAACTTAAGCTGCTTTTCTGGTGTATCTTGATTACATTTGCTTGTAGTTGAACAAGACCTTTCAACTTTGTCCTTCTTTTCCGCTATAATGATCCTTTCTCGTACTTCGCTCCAGTCTTCTTTGAGTCGTATCCAATCTACATAACTTGCTGGTGGTATTGTGGTTAGGGCTCGTGTCCGCATGTCACAAAAACTTCAAATTTCGATAACACATTAACTTCTTAAGTTGCAGGAATAATATTAATAGGCACAACAACAAAGCCCTTTGGAAAAAAAGCTGCTCGAGGCTCTGGCGATAAAGCGCCTTATGCCGGAAATAAACAGCAAGGATGAGCTGATAGATACACTAAGGCTTATCACCTAGAGCGGTCGTGATTGTGACCCTGTCCTTTATTCATTTATTTATTTATTTATTTGCTACACTGAAAAAACATTTTTTTAGTGCTCCATAAAACAACCTATATTTTTTAAAGGCAGCACCCACGATAATTTTCATGTCAAAAATGTTGAATGTTTTGGGGTCTGAACGATAGTCCCAGTAGTTCTACGCAAGTTGCACCACCAAAGGCATCCGCATTCTCGAGATGTAACAAGTTGAACGTGGGATCCGGGGATCCCCAGGCGAGTTGTAGTGGAGTGCGAATCAGCTGTTTTCTGCCTCAATCTGTCACTTTTCCAGAGGTAACGCTCGTTTCTAGTGCTCATTTCGAAAAGTTCTCCACTGTGATAATCTGCTTCCCTGTATTTAGGTCCTCTTAATAGTTATTCGACCATATCATCCCTTGTTTTACTCAGAATTGTTATATTTTCACGCATGGTATGAATTTCAGTTTTTTTTTCTTTTTTTCTCTTTACACTTAACCATAAGTATTCTTTCTTTTCATGAGGAATGTTTCTGCAGTGAACATTCTAACTCCTTTTCGTTTCTGATTTTTCTCCTTTAGAGAGGCTGCAGAATTAGTCAAATATTCACTTGCGCTAAGAAATTTGTCGACAACAAAGGGAGCGTTATCGACTTTCTTGATCTACTCCATCCGCGTAACTCGGCCAACTTGCTCTAAAGCAGCAAATTGGTGGTATCCAAAAACCATTTCGCCATGAGTTCTGGGACAGGAGAACACTTTATCTATGTTCCTCATAGCCAAATACCCAAGATCGCGTTGAGACCTGGGTAACGAATTTTTCGTGGATGCTGCCTTTAACAAATAAAGCCAACAGCTGGAGACAGTGGCAACCGCGTACCCACAACAGACCAAGACCAGTAAATTAGAAATAATTGAAACAAGGCAAATTAATCCGCACCAGTTGGCCACGTGCCCAGCAGAGCTTAGTCTGCTGGAGTATACCGGAACTTCGGCACACAGGTATATGGTCTGGTAGCCAACAGAGGGCCCATGATCTGATATTGTCCGCAACTACGACCACACTTGTTTCTAGCGATGGGAGAACGCCACAGAATCCCCTTTGAAGGAGATAGATGCAGCACGCCAAAATAGAAGGAATGACACCAAATCCATATCAAAACCTAGTGAAGTAGGCTTACAAATCAAGCGGACGTAATTGCAGCCAATGTCACATCATGGGCCCTGGGTATGCTACCAGACTATACCAACTGAGCCGCTGCGGAACCGGTATACCGAACATTCTAAGGATAAATTCATGCAAATATCTGGTGTGGCCATGAACTGAAGTGATATAACCAAGGTTGCATAGGAGTTTATGTCGCATCTTCTGTAGTTCTCATTTTTGTACTGACTCGCTTTCTGACCTATTTGTCATCTACATAGCCTAGCCTGGTCAGTCTAGTTCCTCATTGCTCACTGACATCGTTGTCATCATGAGTCCTAAATGATATGTTGCAATGTATTGTAGGCCTGACGAAGGTGTTAAACACCGAAAGCTCGCCAATAAGGATCGAAAACAGGAGTCCACAAAACTCACGAAACGAATAATAATACCATTTGAAGAATTCAAGTTAACCTAGAGCTCGGATATATTGTGGCTTGTTTTTTCTAGTTTGTCCTATTACCCATAATTTGGCATTCTCTGGATATATGATTATCTTTGATCTACTAAACATTAGCCAAAACGGACGTGTTCATAGAGTACGTATAAACGAACTTTTGGCTAACAAGCAACGAGGCAGTTGGATTTCGCCTCCGGCAGGGCACAAGCATGACGACCACGACGGCGGAGACCGTTATGTGCCCGAATCTCGCCTACAAACCGGAGATCTCAGCAAAGAACGAGCTGGAGGCATGCTGGATCCCAAATCAGGAATTTGGAATACGTTCTTGATTCATCGAGTGAAGTATTCAGTGTCTTTATTTGTAAGCTTTCGGCATATGTAATGCCTTCGTCAAACCTTAACATTTACAATACATCACTATCTTATCATTAACTCACAAACAGGTACAACCGATGAATACCTAGTGGCTGGACAGTAGTAGTCTCCCAACTTCGTTTGCCAGGGGGTGATTTGATGACCTACATTTCAACAACTCATGAAGCTCAGAGGCAGGCATATATTGAATTTGGAATCTGGAGAAGAACAATCGGAATCAGTGCTTGTGCATCATGAATAACTTTCAACTTTTCATTCCTTACTACGTACGAACTATGTATATATCGTTCTACTATCTGTACCCCTCTCAGCATCGTCTTCACTATGAGATGTCGTCGTCCCCTTCACCGTGAGTTTTTTTTTCTCTGGATGTTGAATAAACCTTCTACAGAGATCGCTATTTGTGTAAACAAAGCAACATGGAAGACTGTTGGTGCTGTGACGAATAAAAGTTTAAATACACATTTAAGAGTCACATTGACGTCTATCGCCTTTTGGCTCATCCAGAGGAATGACCTTATTTGGAACTTTCCTGGGTGTCTACTGATGAAGCCAAGAGAAGGAAGTCTTACTTCTATTGTAATTTATTTATTTATAAGTGCTCCAATTATAGCCAGAAATATAGAAATATACGGCATAGTACTCGTACAGCTTAGGAAAAAAAGCAACACACGAACGAGTAAAAAACACTGCCTGCAGCTTATGGGGTGACCACACCGACAGTACCTAGTTGTTGGCAAAATCATCGGAGGAATAGATAAGTATGTTGGCATATTTATTTTATTTCAAAGAAGAAATAAAAATATTAACTGAGCGGTGATAAAGGATAGGATCAGCCTGGGCAACGCAACTAACAAATGTTATTCTGGGGCGGGCCAAAATAGGTGCCTATTTTGGCCTTATTTTGGTAATGAATCCCCGAAAGCGACATCAAGCAGTCTTAAAATTTTATTCTGTTTCGTGTAACTATTCATAGTGCTGCAGATTATTCTTGATGGCTTCTCCTTCTCGAAGCGAGCTTGTCTTTAGTCCTTATTCAGCCTCTACATTGCAACGGGACGATCAATATTTGTTTTTTTTGTAGTGTATTCGAGAAGAGTTCAGCTACCTGCCAACATTTCCAAACGTTCGTGTTGTCAGGTTCATACGCGAGAAATCACTGGCTTGAATCTTCTCCGTTTCTATGTCGTCAAGCCACCTCCTTCGAGGTCTGTGTGAACGAATTTTGACGGTGATAAGGAGACCACTCTCGTATTTGGCTTCTGCCACAATTTTTCACCTCTAACTGTCCTATAGCATCAAGTTATACGTTCATCACAAAGGCATTGAACTCAGATCTTCTTTATCAAGTTGAATTTGAACTAACGACAAATGTATGACTGAGTTGTACCCAACCCACTGAAAAAGTGGACGCACGAAACACGGTAGCCCACGCTAGACTAGGTCGGAGTGTTCTTTGTCAGTGGTAGCGTCAGTTAGGAACGGGGTAGAGAGATGGTCGACCGCTCACCGCCACAGCATGTAGTGAAGACTGATTTTGTGTTTTGTTGATCTTCTTTCTTAATTCTGTCTCGATCATAGAGTATCCTCAGATTTTGCCACGACCACAGGCGATCGTCAAATGGATAAAGTAAAGGAGGAAACTCCAGACGAAAGAGGCGATGAGCTCCGTTTGGCAGCGATCCATGGTGACCGATATATTGGGTTGGGTAATAAGTTCGTGCAGTTTTTTTACCTCAATTTTTTACTGGGAACCAAACTATGCTTGATTGCATATCGGTAGCCGTTCTGTAGCCCTTGATTTAATTTTTGTAAATATTCAAGCCTATTTCCTCAATTCTCGCAGCACCTCATTTTCTATCGCCTGGAGTGTAGAGCACCATTTCAACTAGGACGACAACCCCCGATCACTCCTACTGTTTGACTTCTATAATGGATCGAATGCAACTCAAAAGGCAATAGCTATCAAAGACATGTAAAGGGAAGCCATTTTTGTTGAAAAAAGACGCAGAAATGGATGCCCGCCTCAGAGAGGTTAACTTTATCCCAGAGGATGTCCCCCTTCTAAAAGTGGATTTTGAAAAACAGTGAGACATTTACGTGCCAGATTTCGCTCTAGTTGTGAAGGAGAACCACTAAGAATGTTAAATTCTAGCGAGAACTAAGTTTAACTGATTCAGTTCGCGAAAAAAAAAACTTCGAGGTCAGTAACTACGAGGTGACCCCACACGTTGAGACGGCGCCGCCTCCGGGCAAATTGCATTAAAGCCTACATTATACGGTATCCTGAACCCTAGAATAAGAGGCAAACTCATTTATTAGGCCTCTACAAGCCTGAAGCAGTCCCAAAGTACTTATTTTGGTTATTTTCTTGGGCAATTTCAAGAGTTCCACTGAGAAGTTGCAGTTGAGAGTCACAAATCGGGTCGTCCCAAAGAATGTGGCTTTTCATGGAAAGGAAACAGAGGAGCTGCTCCGTCTGCGATAGCATTAATAGCGGACGAAAGGGGCTACACAAATCACTTGTTGTGATCTATGTTGTCCATGAGAGGCACTAATTTTAATGCCCCAAAAACTGTACGAACTTATTGCCCAACCCAATATATCATATATTTCCAC
This sequence comes from Ancylostoma ceylanicum, assembly GCA_000688135.1. Lineage (NCBI taxonomy): Eukaryota > Metazoa > Nematoda > Chromadorea > Rhabditida > Ancylostomatidae > Ancylostoma > Ancylostoma ceylanicum. The sequence continues at coordinate 582,658 of JARK01001345.1, forward strand.
GATTCCTATCTTTTATATCGCCGGTTCATTTTGATTCATTTTGAACTGGCGAACTCTGGGGATACTCATATGGTGGACTGACCTTCTTTGCAGCATCCTTAGGTAACCATTGACACGGATGATAAGTCTTAGCCGTATACAATACATTTACGAATTACGTACAAAAGAGCTGATGTTTTTATTCAGAAAGGCGTGGTTGAATAATCCTGTCAAAGGGATCGTGATAGCTGGTAGTGGGAGATGACCTGCTTCGAATAGAGCGCTGCAGACTCAAAATCCATCAGCTTTTCTCAACCTTGCTTCTGTCGTTGTCCTATCTTCTTTCACCCGAACGGCCCTATCAAACACCAAACACCGTTTGAATCTTTTCCAGTTCATCGGAAATTCGGAAAGAAGGTCAGTGAAATCTCACAACATGAGTCCCCAACTATAAACTAAGGAGTATCCTATGCTCTTAGAATTTGGTTTCCCTGACAGCTAGTGGTTTTGAAACCGAAAGAGAGGGTCACAGCAACGCAATCATTTGTTCATCGAAGCTGGGGTTGTTCACGCATAAACTTCCTTTGACATTAACATCAACGAATTTGAAATCTGGGTGTTCCATTGTTTTGGTTAACGTTTTTTAAATCAGCTAGGTGTTCCATTGTTTTGGTTAACGTTTTTTAAATCAGCTAAAGCTGATATTAATTTTCATCAATGCGCACATTGCAAAGTACGCGAAGCCATGACATTTCCATGATTTTTGGGATGGAGCGTTGCCACGTTTGCATGCTTTTGCGCCCATATTTGCTGGAAATCAAACCAACAATCTATTCTGGAGCGCGGGGACTTTTAAAATTTCCCAGTATTCCTTTTATTTGCTCCCATCTTGTTCTCAACCTATATTTTTTAAAGGCAGCACCCACGATAACTTTCATGTCGAAAATTTTGAATGTTTTGGGGCCTGAGCGATAGTCCCAGTAGTTCTACGCAAGTTTCACCACCAAAGGTATCCGCATTTTCGAGATATAACAAGTTGAACACGGGATCCGGGGATCCCCAGGCGAGTTGTAGTGGAGTGCGAATCAGCTGTTCTCTGCCACAGTCGGTCAGTTTTTACAAAGAAAAATTTGTTCCACATGCTCATTTCGGGAAGTTTCACGCTGTATTGATCTGTTTCCATCTATATATTGTCCTTTCAATCGTTAATCGATCATGTTCTTCTTTTTTTATCCGGAAATTCCAAATTTTATGAATAGGGTATGAATTCCTGTTTGTTAGTTCTTTGCTCTTAACCATAAGTTTTGTTTCTTTTCTTGAGGTATGCTTCTGTAGTGAACATCCTAATTCCTCTTCATTTGTGCTTGTTCTCCTCTAGAAAAGCTGCAAAATTAGTCAAGTGTCAAGTTGCGCCAAGGAATTCGTCGGCAACAGAGGCAGCGTTATCGACTTTCTTGATCTACCCCATCCGCACAACTCGGCCACTTTGTTATAATGCGGTAAATCGGTAGCATTCGAGAACAATTTTATCATGAGTTTCGAGACAATTGATTACTTTAACCGTGCTCCCCATGGTCAAAAACCCAAGATTATGCCAAAATCTTAGCGACGAATTTTTTCGTGGGTGCTGCCTTTAAACGAATATCACAGCGTTGGAATCTTTCCCGGTCATTTGGAAAAAAGTGCAGTTTGCAGAAGAACACCAGATGATTAGTATGCACATGCTTACTTTGTCATGCCAATATTGAGATTCCAAGTGCTTTGGGCGTTTAGTCCATAAGTTCTGAGGAAAAGAGCAACGAATAGGCGGCAGCATAAGAGCTCCCGCACAGCGATACCGGTGAAAATCAGAAACGCTTGGGCCTGGATGCATCACTGAGATTACCCTAAGTATAGGTATTGTCGCTTGTGGTAACAACGGGTAAGATTATGTGGTGCTGAAAGGTTTACTGTGGGTAATCTCAATGATGAATGTGGTCATGACCTCAGTGAAACTATCTGAAGCATCCGTAAAATCCGAAATCTCAAGGTCTTGCATAAGCTCCCGCCCTCAGACACCGCCATACATATATAAAGTGTGCGGTAAAACTGGTATTAGTAACAGAAACAGATATACCAAGCGGTGAAATTTAAAAAAAGAATACAAGCCAACTGTGATGGAACTACCACCAGGTCTAGGTTAGAACAACATCAGAACTCAAAACCCTCAGGCAAGATAATGCTAGTTCTGACTCCAATATTCTGCTTGCAGTAGGAAGTTATTTGCAGCAACCGATCCAGGGTAAGAAGCGACCAATGATTTTGATGCATCTGCTAGAGAGACGCAGGCACCAAACTTGCTAGGAAAGCATATCACTGGCAGGAGAGGTGATAACGCCACTGTATATGCGAGAGCTGATTTTCTGCAATCTACTAGACCAGGTGCACCATACCGATCCCAGGACATCCGTTGCTAATGTCGGATGAGGGAAAGATCTTAGGGATAATCACACCTGGGGAGGCAACTGGATGAGCCATTTCGGTGCAAGCGTGGAGCGCCTCTTTGATCTGGTACGAACACCAGGCGAACTCAAGTGGATGCATTGTTCATTAGTTTTATATCAATAAACTGTTAATATCCCTGTCTTCTCCCCTACAACCGCTGATTCGCGTCACTTCCCTTTTCCCAAAAGACCTTCACTCTCTTTGGAAGACTTGGAGCGATATGATTTGATGAGAAAGACATATTTCTTGGTAATTGACTTAACATTGGAAGGAACTGGTAAAATGTACACAAGAAACAAGTATTAAAGTTCATTCTCTTTGGTCGTCCGCATATTGCTCGTTAAGAAGGTGAACAAAAAATAAATCAAAGCACAACATAACAATTAACAATCACATTATAACTATACTCTACATATTGCTATTTAATAGGAATGTCTATGACTAGGTGAACATGTTAAGTATAAAGTGCTTGAAGAAGCGTAGAAATGATCCTCATGGAGATCCAAAACCCGATGAATACCGGAGAGTTCAGTGGTCACAACGAATTTCTTTCAACAAAGTGAAATGTCAACTTAAAGTGAACAGTGATATGAGAAATGCTGAAAAAAAGGCACATCAGCGCCTTCACGATAATCACATGTTATCCTCGTCAGGCATGACGATTCGTACGTGAGGTGGATTTCGATAGCGTTGAGTGACGGTGTCACTGAAATGAAGAAAGTATCCATAGCAAATCTATAAGATATTGTCCTTTACTGGGAGCCATCCCAAAACAGCGAGTTAACAATCCTTGTTCATATACAACATCTGGATAAATTATAATATAAAGGCAGCACCCTTTTCGAAATCTTAGAACATTTCGGAAGTACTGAGGGTGCTCAACACCTCCTTGAAGACGAAACTTCCCTTTGACATGAAGAATAATATTTTTAAAAGTTCATAGTCAGGTTACATTCAACAGGTGTGGTAGAGTTGCGCGAGTCATGGGATGGGGACCGAGTCGATAAGGCCGTCTGATTACTAGAGGGATCTTCGCGAAATCAGTCTTTTTCTGATCTGCAGCCTCTCCGCACCGTAGCAAAAGAAATAACCATTAGAAATAAATGTACCAATAAACAAAAACGTCACTTGAAAATCAAAACATCATGGAGCTCTCTCACAGAAATGGAAGGATAGAAAATTAAAATTTCATCAGGAACCAGATCTAACAGTAGTCAAACAGCTATCACAACCGTAGAATGCTGATGAAAAAAAACCGCAGTTGCTAAAAGCATTAAATGAGAAAAGATGAGAAAGACTGATATGACTCTCAAAGCATAACGAGGAAATTCACATGAGAAGGACCCTTTGAATGCGTGACAAATAGGTCAGCTGGCAATCGGTCTTTCCTGCGCTCCAAAGAGATTTCGATGCTCTAATGCACAAGCCAAAATGCTCACAATCACCTGAGAGATAAACCACTGCAGCTTGTACGGCGAAAGTATTCCCTATGTCCAGCGTTTTTCAAAACGTTCGGAATGTTCATAAACAAATTCTCTTTGGGTGCTGCCGTTCATGAAGACAGAGTTGGATGTCGATGTACGTACTGGCATTTCCGGGGTTTTCAGAAAAGGCAATTCTCTTCACTTCCAACGGTGCCCTGCTATTTACTCCCTCTATATCTTATCTAGAACACGAAAATTCATTAAAAATCACCTTTCCGTAGGAGGAACATTGGAGGTACTTTCACTCGTATTGCTGCTTGCAATAGATGGGTCGTCTAGTGTGAATTTCGGGGCAGGTGTTGATCCATCAGAGCATTTATGCTCGTCTAAATAGCAATGGTCACAATATAGACATGCAATTCCCTCGTTTTATTAATATCCCTCCCGTTTTGGTCCGAAAAGAAGCACAAATTTTGTACTACCAGATTACTACATTTAAAAGAACCAACCGTTTTCCCCTACCGGCACCATACAGGGATCTGATACAGAAGCAGACATCCTGGGCGATAGCCCATTCGTTTTGGCTGGACAGATGATTGCAATGGAGTCGGGAGCCGGAGTTTTTGCTTGCTCATCTTCTTGTGGAAGATCGCAGAAATCTTCACATGTATTTGGACGAGTGAGAACCTCGAGTTGAGGCTGAAACATATCCCTTTTACATTTGGCAAGAACAATTTAAAAAATTATTGCATTATCCACACATACATGAAGATAATCCACTTCATCGTTGCTGATGTCGGGCTCTTCCGGTGGTAGTACTTCTCCCTTGCTTGGTGTTACACCTGATTGCAGACTTTCGATTGCGTGCCTCACCTGTGAATCAGTTGATACACTAAAGGTAAGGAAAACATAGCAAGCTAAACTTGAAAATGTGAAAAATTTGGGCAAATAGTAAGGTCTCACATCCAGCAACGATACCACTCCAACGAGTCGGCCATCTTTTGTTATATAGGCTCTCTTCAAGCCCAGCAGCGAGAACAGGGAGTGCACCTGAATTAATATTTCTTGAAAAATACGACGAAAAAGTCTTTGCATACCACTAGGAGGTTTATTTATTTATTTATTTATTAATACATCATAGTTGGTGTGCCAGATACCAGCAACAATTCATAAGACAAGAAGAAAAGAATGAGAAGAGCTTGTAACAATTGCCATGTTCGTTGATCCTTGAACCTGGGCATTTCTAGTATGATTCATAGAAGTTTACTTTGCCACACCAGGTTGTTAAGGTGGAATTTTTATTGTGACCTTACGTTTCGACAAGAACCGTCTTCTTCAGAGGTCTGAAAGTGGTTCCAGCGTTCTTTCTGTACACTACACGACCAAACGTCTCATCGTACTTCGCCAGTCCTCGACTTCCGCTCAGGCAAGATACGATGAGAACAACCATGTTCGAGATCTGACCCACCAATGTTTTCCACCTTCTTGCGGGTTCCCGCACAGCTCGAGATCGCTAGCAGCGGACGAATGAGTGCTACTCAGTGTCCTGGTCTTACTTGATCTACAGTATATAGCTCACATAGCGATAAAAAAGGAAGAAGGTCACTTGTTAATGAGAGACATTCATTCCGGTTGTTCATGCCAGGATTTTTGGTAAAAATCCAGCGTTCAGTCCCAAGCGTNTTGATTCATGCGAACTCTGCACACCCTAATGCTGTTAAACGAGCCATTGTGCGAAATATGTTCCGAACAGCAACAAAAGTGTGTACGAGCGAAGACGAACGTTGCGAGTCAAGAAAACTAGCCTTGGAGATCGCGAATAGCAACGGCTACTCCATGCCACGATACCGGCCCAGACCTGCTCATGCTGTTCAGAGTCGTACACCTCGGATGAACAAACTCCCACTTTGCTTACCATTCTTCTCGGATGAAGTGAGCGCGGCTTTCCACCAATGCATAGTTCGAGCCCAACTGCAGAATGATGTTTTGCTAGTGAACATTCCGAACGATAACATCAAAAAGCAGTTGGTTCGTAATAGGCTCTACGATAGATGTTGCATATCAGAGCAATGCGTTGTATGCCCGCACGGAAACACAGGTGATTGTGCAAAAGTGGGAGTCGTGTATCAAATAGAATGCTTGATATGTCATGACCTCTACATCGGGGAAACGGGTAGGACACTATTATATTATCATATTAGAGGTCTTGAATAGATTCAAAGGGGTCCACCAATCCAACCTCTCTCGCGAACAGTGGCTAGGATTTAAGGAAGTACGTAGCTTGATAGCAGACAACTCAATCCGCCTCTCTGTCAGTGACAAGGGTGGAGAGTTTGTGGTGCTACCCCAAACGCTGGACCGAGCCATCACTGAGTTACATCTGTCGGATACTACCATCTATCAGCGTGCAACAGAAAGAGACTTCCTTGCCCAGTGTAGAAGATTGAACGACACCTGGAGTAGTGTTGGAAAGTCTGCAGGATTGGACGAAAGATTTGTCAGCAGGCTTAAGCTGGACAATCCAAGTTGTCCAGTCTTCTACAATCTGGTGAAGACCCATAAAATTTCCCGACAAGAGATGCGTTCTATGTCAGCCGAGGTGTACAAAATAAGACCTATAATAAGCTGCGTAGGCGGGCCCACCGATAGAATCTCCTGGTTTCTTAATAAAATTGTAAGCCAGTTGCTCCCCAAAATACCGTCGCATTTATCAAATACGGATCACTTTCTTCAGCACCTGCAGAACACAACTTTCGAGCAAAACTGTGTATTAGAGTCGTTCGATGTCACATCGTTGTATACTAACGTACAGAACGACGAGGCTCTACAGGCGCTGTCAGAATTACTGGATAAACACGCACGGTATATAAACACCTTTGGGCTGAGCAAAGCGCGCATACTGGTCCTTATTCGTGAATGTCTGAAATGTAACATATTCAAGTGGTCTGGGAAATACTTTTCTCAGATTCGAGGACTTGCCATGGGACAAAGACTGGCGCCCGTTCTCGCAATATGTTTCATGTCTAGAATAGAGGAACCGGTACTCGCTCGCTTACCCATAATGTACTGCCGATACATTGATGACTGTTGTGTAGTAACATCTACACAGTCTGAAATGGACGAATGCTTCAGAGTTCTTAACGAACAATCGCAGTACATTCGGCTTACACGAGAAACACCGCGTGATGGATGGCTTTCCTATTTGAACACCCAGATAAAGTTGTCGAATGGTATCATGCATGTGAAATGGTACCGGAAAGAAAGCTCCAAAAATATCTTGATTCATGCGAACTCTGCACACCCTAATGCTGTTAAACGAGCCATTGTGCGAAATATGTTCCGAACAGCAACAAAAGTGTGTACGAGCGAAGACGAACGTTGCGAGTCAAGAAAACTAGCCTTGGAGATCGCGAATAGCAACGGCTACTCCATGCCACGATACCGGCCCAGACCTGCTCATGCTGTTCAGAGTCGTACACCTCGGATGAACAAACTCCCACTTTGCTTACCATTCTTCTCGGATGAAGTGAGCGCGGCTTTCCACCAATGCATAGTTCGAGCCCAACTGCAGAATGATGTTTTGCTAGTGAACATTCCGAACGATAACATCAAAAAGCAGTTGGTTCGTAATAGGCTCTACGATAGATGTTGCATATCAGAGCAATGCGTTGTATGCCCGCACGGAAACACAGGTGATTGTGCAAAAGTGGGAGTCGTGTATCAAATAGAATGCTTGATATGTCATGACCTCTACATCGGGGAAACGGGTAGGACACTTAGTATACGGATTAAGGAACACATGGCCACAAAGAGAAGAGGAAATCTAACATCTCCACTAGGGCGTCACAAGGTAGAGGTGCATAACGGAAATGACTTCGATGTCAGGTGCGAAATACTGGCGCTTGAAAGTGAGATTTCTGCGAGAAAAGCGCTAGAAGCAGCCTGGATTTTTACCAAAAATCCTGGCATGAACAACCGGAATGAATGTCTCTCATTAACAAGTGACCTTCTTCCTTTTTTATCGCTATGTGAGCTATATACTGTAGATCAAGTAAGACCAGGACACTGAGTAGCACTCATTCGTCCGCTGCTAGCGATCTCGAGCTGTGCGGGAACCCGCAAGAAGGTGGAAAACATTGGTGGGTCAGATCTCGAACATGGTTGTTCTCATCGTATCTTGCCTGAGCGGAAGTCGAGGACTGGCGAAGTACGATGAGACGTTTGGTCGTGTAGTGTACAGAAAGAACGCTGGAACCACTTTCAGACCTCTGAAGAAGACGGTTCTTGTCGAAACGTAAGGTCACAATAAAAATTCCACCTTAACAACCTGGTGTGGCAAAGTAAACTTCTATGAATGAGAAGAGCGTTGAGTGCATGTTCACGAAAAGCATGGGCGTTTCTTAAGTAACTCAAAAAATAATGATTTACCAAGATTTACCGATATAATCTTTTTTCGAAATGTTCCGGTAACAGATGTGCTACCGCCTAGCAAGTATGCGCCGCAGCGGGTTCTGTATCTCAAGAACCTCTTTGAACTAGTACATACTACGGGCGCTGTAGCGAGACACACGATTACTGTTGATTTTCGGTATGCATCGAGTCAACAACGTGTTACCACCCATCGATCACGCTCTACGGCGGGTTCTGTGTCTAAAAAACCTCTTTAAACTGGTACGTACCGCAAGCGCTGTAGGAAGAACACGTGATTTTGATAGTGTTGAGCAACCTTGATTCATAAGTATTATATGTAAAGCTTTGGCAGAGTTGCATAGTAAACAGATGACGACAAAACGTTCTGAATCCATCGATTTAGCTAATTGTGAGAACAGAGCAGTTCAAGTAAGTCTGAGTCAGGCTCAACACTCTCCTCAGTATGTCATAGGTATCGTGGAATGAAACAAGAAATTGAGATTATTGTGAATATCATTTACAGACCAGATTTAAACGAAAGAATCGTAACTGAAACACAGGGGTGGAGTGTATCTAACGACAACATAGTATGTAATTTACAAACAAATGGCATATGAGTGATGACTGATTCATAAAGTAGAGGTAGGTGAGACTGAAACTGTTCACATCCATGTATATGTAGAGATGCTACATAATCATTCTCTCCAGAAGATACTTGCTGTTACAGTTAGGAAGCCAAGGCTCACCTCAAAAGAGACCTTGAGATTATGACATCAGGAGAATCTTCAGGCGACGCTGATCACAATGGTATACATATTTCCTTACAAAAATGCCAAAATCCCCTTCTCTGGTCCCCTGATTTCTGGAGAGTTCGAGGCGGCTACCAAACCGAGTTGCGGCGTACCGTGGCAGCGGTGATATCGATCGCCGGCGCCTAACGTGGTGGTAGTGCAACTCTTTGTGGCAGTTGTCTCAACACACACCTCGAACTCTCCGTAAAGAATGATGTCCAAAAAGTAGATTTTCAACATTTCTTGACGACTCATGTATACCGTTGTGATCAGCGGCTTGTTAAGATGCTTCTGATGCTAAAATCTCAGATTTACATGCAATTTTCTGGTTTTCGATTCTGAGGAAAAACACAGCCTTTAACCAGTGGGAATAGATTTGCTGGTAACTTTATCCATTATAATTCACCTACTTTAAGCTTGTCCTTTTTCTTGCTAATATAATTTCAAACATTCTTTCTTTTCAGGGTTTCTTTCTATGTTTTTGGTGCACCAAGCCATGATCGGTGTATTAAATAAATAAATAAATAAATAAATAAGTAAAATAAATAAATAAATAAATAAATAAACAAATAAATAAATAAATAAATGTCCCCTTCAATTTCTACAGAATACTTGTAAGAAACCTAATGATGGCTTCTCCTCACTTACCTTAAACAAACTGGTAGTCTCCACCATCTGGAATGGCGACGGATCAATCTGAACCTGTGTGAGATCCAATTTTCGCTTCAAAACTGACTTCTCCCATAGTTCGCGCTGAAAACAGACATTCTGATGATATGCACTTGGAGAGAAAATCCGAAAAAAAATCTCTGGGAAAAGCTACGATTGGCTTGGTGGTGTTTTCAGATGAATAGAATACTGTTACGATTAATGTCCTCATACTATAAAGATTGGGCGGGGTTTACCCAATCATACCCAACCTAACTAATCTGCATCCGAATCCAGTATAATCAGACCGGTTTACCTAGTTCAATATTGCATATTTCACCAAAATGAAACCTGTTACCCAAATCATTTCAGGTCTAAATACTGTTACATCTACGGTAACCCATACAGTATCCATCCCAAAGCTCTATAGATGCTCCAATACGTACCTCTTCACCATACAGGTCGAAGTCCGTCTCCTTCTTGCTCTTACTGATTCCCTTGGTAATTGAACGGAAAACATCTGAAACAAAATTGAACGGAAAACATCTGAAACAAAAGTAGCAGCATAAATTCCTAGTTATCAGCTATGTATTCGTGATAAGGAGGAAGCCTAGAAGATCAGGATCCCAAAATCGGGAAAGAAAAGCCGAAAAAAAAGAAAAAGTCTCACTTCCAATTGTGTGATGCATGTCCAAGCGAGAGTAGTCTAACAACTCCGATGATCGACAGCGTTTCGTACCCATCGGAATGGAAGGGACGGTTGGCTAGAATAGAACCAGTGCAGTATGTTTTAATAAAGTTCATGGAATTTGAAGAAAAAAAATTACAAATCGGGTCAGAGAAGTTTATTATCCTCTAGGAAAGTGACTTAGGAAAAATCTTTGGACCCTTGTGCCGCCCCTCTTTTTCTCAGGATCTTTCAGAATGGACGCTTGGAGAAATGTAGCGAGATTGATGTGACTCGATTCAAAATACCAAATCTGGTTCATGTTATCTTTGGATATCCGGGGACATGAAAAATGGGAAAAGACGCTAAAGATCTTTGAAAAAAAAATTACGAAAGCAATTGCCTGAACCAATTATACATAGTAGCGTTGTCAAAGATCTTGCTACCGCCAATACTTTCGTCCAGGGCAACTCTTGAATTCGTTCATTGTGGGTTAAGTAAATCGCACAAGCCTTGACCACAAGCCCCGGGGCCGCATATATGTATCAATGGGACTACTTGAGGTAAACGTGCTAACACCGCACAATTTTACTCACCGTTATCGCGAGCACCAACACGTTTACCCTTGGTAATCTCTATGATGCACCCAGGCTCAGAGCCTGCGGTTCTTGGGTGTGGTTTTTTTTATTATTAATACATAATAGATAACGGGTGAACTAGGTGGTGTAGCAAATGTTACCCAAGGGAGCCCTATCATGTATTCAGTCCTGAATGCACCATTGAGTCTGCCCATGGTAAACACCATATTCACGGGCATAGGATTAAGGTAAACGTACGTATGTCCACGAATTTACCCTTTATCTACCATCCATCAACACGTCCACGTAACACTTTCCATAATCATGCTGCATGACTGGAAATGCATGACTGACAATACTCAGGGTAACCAATTTTACTCAGGGTAACCAATTTAACGCCCGCCTTAACTAAGAGGTGTTAACACGTTAACCTTTGGTAATCTCATTGTCAGTATGCATGCGGCCCAGCTACTACCCATGTGTAATCAATAGGATGAGATCACCCAACCTCCCAACAATGCACCCAGGCCCTTGTAACTGCTGTCATTCTATATTGCTTTCTGAACTCGGATGTATCATTGAGATCACCCCTATACCAGGAGCTATCCATGGGTATAGTATTCATTGGCATGAGATTACCCATTCTTTCAATTATGCATCCGGATGCTGGATATGGGACAAGAATTAGATGGAGTGTGTTTCACCATAGAACAGAAGGTAAATGAGAAGATGAATAAATAAATGAATAAACAAATGAACAAATAAATAAATAGATGTGAAAGAATCTCAAAGAATTAGAATAAACCCAGGCCATAAATGAATTCATTGGAAAATTGGCTCCAAGAAGTCTCCACTTGGGAAAAGCAAAAAAAAGTATCCTACTTGACTACACAGATGTTGCAGTCTCTTTGAAATTAATCCTAGTTCGCGACCAGAACAGAGATTATTTGGCTTGTACTTACACATGTCTGACTCCTTGAGCGAGTCTGATGCTTTTTTATTCTTGGCATCCTGTGAATCCACCCAAAGGACCGCATTCTCTCTAGTTTTCTGAAGCAAAAGTTTATTTCTACAAGAGTTGGGAGCGGAGGGAGGGGGGGGGGTTGATAATAGCGAGGGAAGGAGGACTATATTCAAAGATGGGGTCCATGAAGAGGAAGCCACAAAGGTGCTATGCCAAATGCTCGAACATAGGGGAGGGGGGGGGGCGAGACTTTTTTCAGAACTTCATAATAGGGAAACACTGAGAAAGACGGCTCTTTGGACATTGGCCCAATAGGAACGATTAAAGCAGTTGTATTGCCTTATTTTTACTTGTTTGTTTTTATTATCGTCGTTTTTTAATTATTTAATCCTAATTGTTTGAAATTTAAGCTGATAGTTTTGCGTTCGCAGAGGAATGAAACAGATAAACAGACAGACAGAGGTCAAGACACACGTACCCCTTTATCGTCCTCGGGCACTTGTGGAACATAGGGAGGAGCAGGAACAGTTAATAAGTTCTTTCCAGCAGTTTTCTCAGGAGGAACAGAGGTGGATTTGGGATTTTGAGCCAGTGATCCCGTACTGCCCAGAACAGATTCGACAGTAAACCTGAAGACACCTTGGACGTTCACCTCATAAGCGAAGGGCAATGACACAAATTTCCCATGGAAAGGTCGCGCACCTCTTGTTATGCCTCTTTTGACCCATGGGAATCTTGCCGTTTCCTTTCGCTTCACCAGGGGCGCAGTAGCGTTCGCTGACTTCGTCGATGACCCGTCGGATACGGTCAGTCGCCTCGGCTTGTCTGGCTTTCACTCCAACATTCGCCTGGAGTAATTTGAACAGATGCGCGCGACTGATGGATCCAACCAGTGACATCGACTCTGAAATGAAGGGTTAGCAGAGGTTTTCCTAAGTTTCATTGAAAAAATGATGGCGCACTTTTATTTTCCACCAATGGGAATGCTCGCACGTGACTCATTCCGTAGATCAATTCCTGGAGGTCGCCGTACGTCGAGTCTTTGGCGATATATGCTGCTGGACATGTCATGAATTGCTCAGCTGTCAGGGAGTGGTACCTAAATACTAGCTATGTGGCCAGGAATACACTAGAAGAGGGAGGCTAATCTCGCCAGGATCAAGTAATAATAAGGTTCCCAAACCCAGGAAAAATTTGATGGGTACCTACCTAATTAGGGGTGTGTATCATCGTGAGGGAAGAATGGGCGTAACCAGGCCACTCTGATTGGCACATTCGGACCGCTCGTCACGCCCATCTGTTTAACTGGTACGGCGTTAGGCAAAATGGACCATGTATTATAGCACTGACGCCGTTCGAGTTCAAACAGGTAGGCGTGACGAGCGGCCCGAGTGACCAATCACAGCCACCTGGATACGCCCCCTCACGATGATGCGCACCCCCGAATGGGTACCTAAAGGCACCATTCCACCTCAGAATCGTTTGTGAGATTTTCACATAGAAAGAATGTCCAGTGACTGCTGATCAGAATGGTATATGTCACTCCGCTCATAACTTCTGAAAAACCCGTTTCTGAGCCCCAACCCTTAAGGAGAAAGTGGGCGGAGCCGGGAGGCGGGGCCAAAGCTCCTACCGATTAAGTTAATCCGTTAATCCCCGGAGCGGGGTGTGTATCACCGTGATGGAAAAAGAGGTGTAACCAGTGCACTCTGATTGGGCCACATTCAGACCGCACCTCACGCCCACCTGTTTGACTAGTACGGCGCTAAGCACAAATATATAATACCATGCATTATGGGAAGGACGCCGCTCGAGTTCAAACACCCAGGGGCGTGACGGACGGCACGAGTGCGCCAATCAGAGTCGCCTGGCCACGCCCCTTTTTCCCTCACGATGATGCACGCCCACCGGAGCACGACGTCTCAGGGAAATCGTACTCACCAAAAAAGTTCCTTAACCACTTCCAAAAAGAATAGAACCTGCGTTTCATTTGCGACGAGCAAGGGAGTGCACGATGCTGAAATCCTGTAATCCCTAGCCAATCAGAGGATCGCTGGCCCCGCCTCCAACTCCGCCCACATTCTCCTCTAGAGTTGGGGCTCGAAAACGGTTTTTTCGCGAGTTTCGAATGGGGTCACATATACCATTCTGATCAGCAATCACTGGAGATTCTTCTTATGCAAAATTTCCAAAACGCTTCTGAGGTAAAACGGTACCTCCAATCAGTATTCTCCTCCTACTTAAAATAATCCCCAAAATTATTATACTTATTCTTTCCGAAATAACCCCTGGAAGTAAAATAAATCCTAGAAACCATAACTTGAACTCACATCGAGGAACTGTGCGGGATGTCCGGCAGGTAAGGAAGATGCTTTATTTTAATGATACTGTCATATATCGACGGCTGCAGGTAGGAGCACACAGCGTTCGCCACCAGAACTGCAATCTGAACATCGAATTGCTCCAGGCCTATTCACGTGGGGTACAACTGAGGCCGCATGCATCATTCAGATTACCCAGGGTAAATTTGCTGATGCCCCACAAAGTTACCCATTGGTAACGTGTGTGTGGACAAGTTTACCCCGGGTAACCTCAATGATGCGTCGACACCCTGAATCTCTTACCATGACAGGTATCAAAAGTACCAGTTGTCCTGTCAGTTCAAACACGATCACCGCAACGGAAACAGTGTGAGTGACAGCTCCACAGAATGCAGCAGCTCCTGCAATTGTGCTGTTATTTCCTGGTATTGCACGGACCACTGTAGACATACATGTACGCATACCTGCAACCGCATAAATACCCGGGTGCACTCGAGTGGCCAGGATACCCTCTATAACTCCATTCGGGTAGTTTAACCGTAGAAGTTCACCTGGAAATCTACTCTACATGAGGGAGTTAAGAGTTTAACCACTACTACTGACCGACCTACAGTACGTCCGAACGCAGCTCCAATTACGAAAACAGGCATGAATATTCCAGCTGGCACGGGTAGTGTGGAGGCAATTATGGACAGGAAGAACTGTGAAAAGAAAAAGCTAACGGTTTTCAAGTATGGTGGGAGGTGATTTTCAAACATTCTTCAGAAAAACTCACATAAGCTACTTGGAAGGCAGCCAGGGAGTGAAAAATGTTAATATTGTTGTCGGGACCAGCCCAATTAGCTCGAATAAATGGCTCCTTGGAACCACAGCTGTGCGAGTTATTCGTATTCTCAAGCCATGAGCAAGAAACGAAAAAATCATGCAGGGTGTGGCTGAACGACTGCTGAAATCATAGGTATTGAACAATGGAAAGAAACCAGGTCGTTTTCAGTGTTTTGAAACCTATTATATGTGTGTGTATCATCGTGAAAGAAAAGGGGGTGTAACCAGACGACTCTGATTGGCCGCATTCGAGCCGCTCGTCACGCCCACCTGTTTGCCTCGTACGGCGCATACGGCGCTAAGCGAAAATAGACCATGTGTCATGGGATTGACGCTGTTCGAGTTCAAATAGATGGGCGTAGCGGGCGGCCCGAATACGCCAATCAGAGTCGCCTGGCCACGCCCCTCTTTCCCTCACGATGATACACACCCTTATTATATGAGAACTAATTAAAAAGAATCCATGAGGCAGTATGCATTGCTGAAATTATCAGGGTAAACTTGTTAACACCACAGAAATTTACCATTACCCATTAATTAGATTTACCAATCCACCAATTTACGTGGGTAATAAAGGTGTCTAACGTTTAACCCTGGATAATCTGAATGGTGCACCCAACCCTTGGAAGAAAAACTGATGAAGAACATGGGAAACTGTTTACTTCAGCTGTTGCTTTCATACCACGCGTGAATTGCTGGATATGATCTCTAGTTGATTTCTACGACAATAAATAAATGAATTTGAACCATTTTCAAGTTTTTCCCTTCCTCTTCCCTGAAAATTTTTCGAAAATTGTTACTTAACAGTAAATAACTTATAATGCTGCGTGCTAAGAAGATGATTATAATGAGCGCAAATCCCAAATCCACGAAAATGTGAAGATGTTATCTAGACAAAGTGATGGAATTACCTCGCCACCCAAATACATTCCAGCTCCAAGTGGGTAAGTACAACATGAGATTAGAAACGAGATCAGTGCAGGATAAATGAGCCAACTGAAACGATTAATTAATTTCTAACTTTTAGAAAAATTAATTCAATTAAACCATTAAATTGCAGAAAAATCAGTGAATTGACTTAAACTCACTATTTCTGTAGAACAATTTTAATAAATTTATTTCTCCTGAGAAAAAGGACCACAGTCCGATGTAAGAGAACGAACAGCGCTCCGGCTACGCCGCAGATCAATCTGAATCATCAGCCTTCACTTCGTGGTGAATTTGTACAATGCAATGAATACAAATCGATTGAGGAAAGCCACACGACAGCAACATTTATGCTGCAAACTGGTGAGAATCCACAACACACATCACCTCACAATCACCACAACAACATAACCCTACCTCCTTATAAATAACTTGTACGCTTTGAATGGCTAGAAGTAGCTGTATAACTCTTGGAAATATTGAAAAATCAATTTTTAGATTATCAATTTTTTTACTACTCACCCCATTACGGCAAAGAAGAGCAGTTCAGAAGAAGTGAATGTGTCAGACAGTGGAAATGTCGTCTGGTAATGAGCCGCTACGGACATTGATACTAAAAATTATCAATTATTGCTGATGTACACCGTAACTAGGGTGTTGGGCTTTATATCTGGAGTGGGCAGCGCGGACGGGCTCTGTGATTGGCTTATTGGGTGGATCGACCAATCACAGGCTTCATGCGCACCGCCCACACCCCGAGAATTTAGTAAACACCGAAACTTCTTTGCTGCTGCTGTTCACCACAATCATGGCAGAATATTTGGAAAATCACGACATTTGCATGTCAGCAATTTCAGAGAACCTGTGGTCCACCCCACTTGCTGTGTTCGTCCCCTCACGTGCTGCTTGTCCATCCCTCACTAGCTGCGTTCATCAGGAGACATGTAATATCTGCCCCATACGTGTCAAATCGTGTGAGACATGTACTTTCACGTTTACGTTATTAGCGTCCATCGCGTTCCTTTGTGTTCAGGCACTAGATGGGCGTCGCGGTCACACAGCGGACATCTACATCCGCGCTGCATCCGCACGCGACCACATCCCACGTATCTCGTCTGACACCTGGTGCACTTTTTTGATCTTTTGACCTGCCGTAGATTAGGTGGGACACTGTTTTTCTGATTCTGATATTTACTACAATGATATGTCCCGTATGAATACTGCAAAGGCAACATGCAAGGTCCACTGGACCAATCCAGAACTGTCGCCACACTTCACGCTGAGTATAGCCCCTTGGGTCGCTATCGCCAGCGAGATCGATTTCTATATCAAATAGTACTAGAGTCTCCACCGTTTTGTTCACCGCCAGACAAGTCAATAAGTATCAAAATCTATGTCGTCTGAGCGACCCCACGCGAAGTAAGTACGCTGAGTCGCATCGCTCAAGCGACATGGAACAGAAGTGCGTCGAAGTAGCGGTACTTCTGGAGTTCTGGCCTGATAGACGTAATGGAACTTTTCCTTCGGATTTGAATCATTCAAAAATTCGAATGTTAGAACATGAATGGGTAATTCATTGTTTTCAGCGTGGGCCTAACGCTTGGGGGGTCACCCTTTGTTTATGTACTAGGCTGCAACTGACGGAATTCGATTAGAAGCTGGAGATATTATTTACTTTTTATTTCTATTATTCATTTATTATTCATTGAAGACGCATTTTCATTTTTACAATTGGCGTCGATGGCGGTGACCCTTCTGCGGCCTCGAAAAGCACGCGGCGCAACCGCTTCGCTCGAACAGGAATTCTCACTGGGGCCACAAACTATGGGGTTTTCTTGATAGATCGTTAGTTTTCTTATTATTTGAGATCAAATGTGATGAGCAACTATCAAGAAAACTCGAATTCGCCACTGCGGCGACGATTCCATCGCGAGCGGCGCGGTCGCGTCGCGTACTTTTCGAGACCGCGGAGAGGGCAGCGCCTCTCCCTATCGAAAATAAACTCACGTAAATCACTCCAAACCGATGATTTCCCACGTCGTAGACCTTGCAAAACACTGAACAGTGTTGCACTGCAAGTGGCCGCGAAGAAACCTCTCCAGTAGTTTCTCACGGCAAAATAAACAGCCGTAACTTCAATTGAAAACAAAACACCTAAAATGCAAGGTCAAGCCGTTTTCCTAGACATAAGAGCACTAAACGCTGTGAAAGCTCACCTCCTACGGGTGCACTAAAGGTGCAAGCCACACCGACAGCACAACCGGCTGCCAGCATTTCACCGGCTCGCGATTCGTTTTCGAAAACACCCTTTGATCCGTGAACAAAACGACTAAGTTGATTAGCTACTACAGAAGCAATATGTACAAATGGACCCTAAATATGGGTAGTTTATCCTGTAAGCAGTGAAAAAAGAACATAGAACTATCCAGGCTTACTTCTCTCCCAACAGGTAGTCCACCTCCAATCGATAAAGAAAGCGCTATCATCTTGGAGATTAGTGTTCGAACGGTTAAATATTCTTTGAGAATGATTCCACGTAGCACGGTCTTCATTTCTGGTATTCCAGAACCTTCAAACAGAAACAAACTTCAGGATTTATCCACGTGAGAATCTCAGGATTCACAGTACTCCAAATGTTCCTCACCTATGGCCTGTGGTGCTATGAAGTGGGCACACAACGCCGACGCACAGGTCACTACGACTCCATAGAATGTCCATACTGCAAATGGACGCATCCAGGAATCATCGTCACGAAACTGTCGGTACAGTACCATGTGACCTGCAGAAGCGGTAAATATGTACTCATTTTGGATTCGATGGTAAATTTCCTCGCAGTTTGCTTGTATGGGTGCGTAAAATGAATCTACCGTAACTCTACAGTAATTATAATACTGTGTAGAGTTGCATGAAGATGCGTTACTTGCAGACTGTGTGAAAGATCTGTCTGTACGTTTGTCTGTTTGTATGTTTACTTGTCTGTCTGTCTGTGTCTGTCTGTGTCTGTCCGTTAGTCTGTCTGCCTGTGCCTGTCTGTCTGTCTGTGTCTATCTGGCTGTCTGTCTGTCTGGCTGTCTGTCTGTCTCTCTGTAGGTCTGTCTGTCTGTCTGCCCGTGTCTGTGCCTGCCCGTCTGTCTGTCTGACTGCCTGCCTGTTTGTGTCTGTCTGTCTGTCTGCCTGTCAGTGTCTGTCTGTCTGCCTGCGTCCGTCTGTCTGTCTGTGTCTGTCTGTCTGTCTGTGTTCGTCTGTCTGTCTGTGTCTGCCCGTCTGTCTGTCTGACTGCCTGCCTGCCTATCTGTGCCTGTCTGTGTCTACCTGTGCCTGTCTGCCTGTGCCTATCTGCCTGTGTCCGTCCGTCTGTGTCTATCTGTCTATATGTATGCATATCTTCTCTTTGTCTCTCTCTTTCTCTTTCTCTCTCTATCGATACCCTAACAATGAGTACTAACTCTGATAAATGTACCGATGGCCGTAATACATCCGTACAAAACTAGCAGTAACTCCTCCCAGCTACTGCCATCGTTCCCTCAACTGCTGCCCAAGCCTTTCTCCTTTTAGCTGCAATTGCGGGGAGAATGGCAGCATCATGGGAGGAGATGCTGCTGGGGATTCTACTCGACGTATTACTCTGTTCGGGCTGCGTTCCCAGTGCACATTTATCAGAAAAGTTTCTCATTCTCGCAAGAGTATCAAGTCCTTGAAGGCTAACTATTCTTCCTGGGGTGCCAGGACGTACTGCCTACACGCTCTCCATGGCTGCTTTGGTAAATAATCATCTTCAATAATATGTGAGTTTTTACTCAAAGGCACCGCCCCACCTCAGAATCGTTTTTGAGATTTTCAAACTTATAGAATCTCCAGTGATTGCTGATCAGAATTGTATATGTGATTCCGTTCAAAACTATCGAAAAACACGATTTCGAGCACCAATTCTGGAAGAGAAAGTGGGCGGAGTCAGGACGGGACCGTAGGGTTTCCGCATCATGTAATCCCTTGTTCGCCACAAATGGATTTTTTTTTCACAATTTTCACTCTGTTAGGTAGTGGATGATGAACTCTTTCGATGAATAAGAGCTTTCGCTGAAGGTGCGCTTCCGTGAGGGAACCTATCAGAAGGCAGCTTGGCCCCGCCCCGGCTCCGCCCACTGGCTCCACCAGAATTGGGGCTCGAAAACGGTCTTTTCGGCGGTTTTGCACGGAATTACATATATCATTCTAATCAGCAGTAAATGGAGATTCTTTTGATGGGAAAATCCGGAGAGCGAATATGAAGTTGGACGGTGCCTTCAAGCCATGGTCCACATTTTCAGGATGAATCGGCCAGTTTTTATAGGTGTCACCTCTTCCACGAACTCATTCCGGTTTGACAATACTTTTTACCCATCCTGCAAGAATGAGAATGCTTAGGCGAATTCGGCAAACTTATGGAAAGAAGGCTAGGTATGAATTCCTCTGAGTCATCCTGTGGACAACAATCGTTGGTGACATTAATCATCTACAGTAACCTATTATAGGTCACCATTGTGATGTCACTTCCTGGTTTATACATAATATAATCTGTCAACCTCTACTTGAACAAACAATAAATTTTTTTCCGTCAGTTTACCTAACCCAGCGTTCAAAATGTGCCATGAACGTCGACAGCCAACGCACATTCATTTCTGATGTGATGTGTAAATAGGATTATGTTAAAAACAATGTCCGTTCGAACGAAACAAATGACGTCGCTTGGCACGAAAGTCAAAAAACGCTTTTTACTGCAAGTTTCACTATAAAAACCATTGCAACAAGTGAGAAAGGACTTCTGCTCACCTTCTTGTAAGTAAGCGATGGCTACGTCCATTAATAGTGAGAACACGGCCATAATTAAACCAAGTAATGCGAGGAATACCCATTCTTCTATGGCGTACTTGAAGACCTTCAACATCCGTGCTGAAAATACTGTAAATCCGATGACATTAGTGTCTTCAGTGGAATAATTCCCACAAAGCACGGGCGATAAGTGAACTTACAGGGACTGCAACAGCACCCGAAATACCGCCGGCTTCCTTTCGTTGTTGATGGTGTACTGACGATGAAATCTTCTGACGGAGTGCCCTTCAATAGAAAATTAAATTATTATCAGGGAAAGACTTAAACTACGTACCATCTCTCTCCCCTCGAGCTAGCTAGAGTGTTTAAGAAAATGCGCGAGTCGCGAGGTTATGGGCGGAGTCGGAGGTGAGGAGAGGATGGGCCAGGATTACAGTATGAAAGAAAATTGTACAGAAAAAGAATACTTTTGCAGTTTGGAGCAGTATCTTAGATGTGCTTTTTTTGTTGTCTAACACTGAATGAAAAGCCAGTCACTACACTTCAAATCATCCTTCTTTGGCTGGGATGCAGATCCTGAGAAGAATTAGACCCTGACGCGCAAGTAGCTGGGCTCCAAAACATGCCTACATATTTTTCAAACTATCCTCTCAAATATTACTGGTTTTGGTGAGGTTTTGGGCAGGCCTACACCTCAGGTGCCACCAAAAGTGGGGCCAAGTCGAATGAGACTTAATTATAATAGAGTGGATCCAAACAAACAAAGTTTAGTGAAACTGAGAATAAACCTAGAATTTATTGATGCTAAATCCTGGACGGGGAAAAACGTGACGTGCTCGCCAGAGCACAGTTTCCGTAAAAAGCCTGGAAACGGTCTCCCTATTCAATTTGACACCGACACGCAACAATTTTCTTCGAAAACATAGCGCATTTTGTTATCGTTTACTCGGTCCAAACCCTACGTTACCCTAAGTTCTCACTCTTCGAGATATAGTTCAAGAGCCAAGCTTCACAGTAGAATAAGCAGTAGACATTGGAATTCAGAACAGGTTTGAACCCCGCCAGCTCTGAAACTATGCAATTCTCCAAGAATCTATGCTTTTTTGAAATTTTCCTGAAGATAATGAAGATGGTTCAGAGAGAAAATTGCAGATTTTTCTTCATATAACAATCCGGCGAAGTGTTATTTTTCTGCCACAATTGTTTTTCCGTTGAGGACTTTTTTCTTGGGCTTCCTTTACAATTTTTTTTGTTCTCATGTCATGTTACCGGGAATAATTGCTGTCACACCATTTCATCATCATGCAAATTATGCTATCCAAACTAATTTTCTCTCACTACCATTCTAACCCGAAATTCAGGGAATAGTAACCAATCCAGCCAAATGATGGTCAGCGTGATTGGCGGCTACACAAACGGCGAAACGCCATAGGATGTGAAAATTGATTTACTAGCTTGGATTCGCTTGGTTATGCTTCATGAATCCTAGCCTTGGAGGGTGACATATGCAGTTTTGTCGCAGCTCATTCAGCAATGATGTTTGATTATCATCATTATCATCAGAAAGATTTATCAGAGGCTATAGAATTACCTTCCGTCCACTTAGAAGATGTCCCATTTCTGACGCGGTTCCGTGATATCTACCAAGGTGCTGAAAAAGACAAATAAAATCCCATGGAATTCTGAAACTACTATGAAGGTACATATCTACTAGCAGAAAAGCAAAAAAAAACGTGAGGAAAAGAAAGAAAAATGTGAGAAATCCCGCCTGCATGAGAAAATGGCGGCGCAACGTGGGACAGGAACTGTGCCTTTGAGAAGGAAAAGAAGGGTGAATGGAGAAATGAGGCAATAAGAATTAACGACAAGAGGGAGGTAGAATTTTCATGGATTTGAAAATCAGGAACAAGTTTCAGAACACAGCAGTTAGAGAAAAACAGAATGGAATAGCGTGAATCACGCTGAAAATTTATAGCTAAAGGAATCAAAGAAAAGTTTCTGGGAAAAAGAACTTGAAATCTTGAACCAGTTTCATTTTCGGTGATCACAGTGGAAACAGGGGCATGAGTGTATAAGGCTAAATTAGAAAAAATATTAACTTCTTGCAGCTCCAAGAGCCTTACTTCTAGGAGAACTACTTCTGGCAACCACTAGTAGCGCAACTGGCTGTACTTCTTAAGAGTCTAATGCATTACCAGAAGTCACAACTCGCTCTAGAAGGTCAGTACTTGTCCTTAAATCAACAGAAATCGGTCGACTAACTCTCACATTATCCATCATTTTTACTAATTGCATTCACAGTCACAGGCGGAACTATGACGTGGAAATTACAGAAAGAACGCGTATTCGGAGAACAACTTCGTCATGCTCATCACGATATCCATGGGCAGACAATGTGTTGTCAAGAAAGAGAAAAGATAGATTGTAGAGAAAAAAGGAAAATGACAGAGAGAGGAAGGCTCGAATAACTGAACATTCACGTTCATTTATAAAGATCGCGTCATTATGGAGAGAAAAAAAACTCGTTTGCTCTCACATTATTGGCCCATTTTTTAAGTGGTAAAGGAGAGTGTGACAACAGTGTAAGAACTTACAGAGATGACGTATAGTATATGGGAAAAAGTGTGGGGTTTTCCTCAGAAACTGCAACTCATAAGCCAGAAATTTGAAAGCGCACTTCTTTTCCAGCTTCCTACAGTTTCCCAATGCACAAATTCCACACTGAAGTAACTCCGTATTGTATCCTTTCTTTACGCCTGGGATTCTTGCATGAATTTCGCATGCTATATACTATATGTACAGATACATATATGCACACATTTGACACTCTAAAAAAATTACACTATTTTTCCACTATTGAAGGGATTATATGATGATTTAAAATCCTTTTCGTCAATCAAAAGTCTTTTTAGAATCACTTTGGCGAATGCAGACTAAATATTTGATATTTCTTCGCATTAGACTGGTTAACAGCAAAAAGGTCAGGAAAAAACGAAAGCACCAAGCTCATAGCTTAGCGGAGATGGAATCAAATTTATTTGTGACCTTAGAGAAAGAAAGGAAAAGTCCCATGGATCTTCGAGATGGATTAATCCAATCTGAAGCAACATTACTATGGCGTTTAGCAAGCTATTCATCAATTATTTAATTCATTTTATTTAAGAGCACTCCCAGGTGCGTCAGGCAAAGGAGCGTTATACCGAGGAGGGGCGGTACCAACGCACCCTGTGACTGGCCAAACCGTCCAATTGACCATTCGCAGAACCAGATCTCGCTGCCAGGTATGTATAACAAAGCTCTAAATCCCAAAACGAGTACAGGAAAGTACAGGACAGAAATAACTGGGTGCTAGGACTGCACAAATGAAGTCATCCACATCTTCGAAATTAGAACGTAAAGAGAAAGAGATAGTCATGGTCGCAGACATAAAAAAGAAAAAAAAAGGTAATAAAAAGAATAAGCAGTCCTACTAGAAGTACGTGAACGACACATACTCCCACAAGAATCGCTACAGTAAGAAGACTGAGGGTCAGTTTGAAATCAAGAGGTGAGGATCACGACCTAACCAATATAAGGAAGCCGCTAGAGGGAATGGATAGTCAGACAATCAAAATAAATAGTTATTTAATTTTTATTGCGACTGAATATATGCACCTTTCAGAAATCATGTATGAAAACCATTCTAACAATGGCTCCACTAAAATTCAGCGTATACGAAACTAAATTTCCAGCTTTCCTAGGCTATAAACCACAAAAACGATAAAATCGTGCATAAAACGTGAGTCGTAAACATATAGGCTCATGCTGAATAGCGAACTGAATCATGTCAACATCTTAGACTAAATAATTGGCGCACATTGCTGATGTTCAGAAACCTGAAGCCTCGGAAAAATTAAAATCATCTATATCAATGGAAAAACACGAAAAAGCCCGGAACTAATCCGACTGGATCCTCGTTAAGCATGCCCCTGGAAGTATCTACAAGACATAGAGGAGTCATAAAAATCAAGGACCAAAACTATGTAGTGCTACATTTTGCGCCAGTACCCATGCGTCATTTCAAAATTTTGCACAAAACAATTTATGCAAATCAACGCAAATCCGTTGGACTGAGGAAAACAGCAGAGTGAAAATCGCTACCTATGGATGAGTTCCACGGGTAACCGGGGTTGGCAGACGTCGTTAGACAAAACAGAATCAATTCGCAACGCAACGCTCTCACCATACGCCGCGCGGAATGACAAATTTCCGTGGCGGGAGGCTGAAGTATCACAAGAAAATGAAAGATATCCATGGAGAATGAGAAATTGATAAAATATCAAAGAAACGTTGCCTGATGAAGTTCGCACGGTATGTTCTGGTTGGAAACCACAGAAAATGGATAGAAAACAGGGTAACTGATTTTCCCTGGCAAAAACCACAAAAATGGTAATATCTTGGAGGAAATGCCTCAGAGGTTCTCAAAAGTTAGAGGCTAGTTCCATAACAATCTTAGGGTTATTTCAAATACAGTAGCAATATTTGCCTGTGGGGGATCATATTGGTTTGGAATTGAAGATGCAACATTAATTTTACCGAAAAAAGTAGAAACATATTTAATTACGTGGATTTCCTAATTTTTTTCGGCATTTTTCCCTGCAAAATTGGAAGATTCCACAGAATGTGAAAATATGTACAGCGGGCGTCGATTGCGGTGGCCCATCCATCGGCCCCGAAAAGCACGCGACGCGACCGCGACGCTCATGGCGCGACGCGACCGCGACGCTCATGATGTAATCATCTCCGCAGTGGCGAATCTGGGCTTTCTCCGTATTTGTACATCACATTTGATGTTAAATAATGAAGAAAAAACTAACTAACTATAAAGAACGCCCTGTAGTTTGTCGTCTTGAAGGGGATTCCCGCTCAAGCGGTGCGGTCGCGCCGCGTGCTTTTCGAGGCCGCAAAAGGGCCACCGCCATCGACGCCCATTGCGTGCCCCAGTGGTGGACACGGAAAGTGGGCGGGGGAAGGGGGGGGGG
>JARK01001345.1:609228-619682 GCA_000688135.1 Ancylostoma ceylanicum
GGGGGGGGGGGGGCGTCTCACTGCGTGCACCACTGGTATGCTCTGGTTGGAAACCATAGGAAAAGGCATGGAAAACAGGGCAACTGATTTTCCCAGGCAAAAGCCACAAAAATGATGGCATCTGGAAGAAAATGCCTTGAAATATAAAGATGATATCTTCACGAAACCAGCCTCCTTCTTTTGGTGTTTGTGTTTGGCGCATCTCGTTGGTACACGCATAAGCAAACAAATAAACAAACGAGTAAGTAAATAACTAAACAAATAAACAAACAATGTACTATTGGTGTTGGAATTTCCATTTCTAAATGCAACTCAATCTCTAGGATTCTCTAGGATTTCTCCTGACTACTCGATCTTAACCAACTTTGTACTTCTCCCCCGTTCTGATCAAAACACCGAAGAACAAAGTGAGGGTAATAAATTACAATTCGTACGGTTTTTCTCTTTTTCATATCAGATGAGAAATGCTTTCGAAATATTATTACAAACAGGTTTGAACAGAGGTGTTGACAGGTCTGAGACGCCATTCATCCACGCTGTGTGGTAAAGTGAGAAAACAACATTTAAAGGTAGTGTTCAGGTGAAAATTTCAATTTTTTAAGGATCACATGGTCTGATCCTCCTTGAAAAAACTGATTCATCATCACTATGTAGCCCTGGCCCTCAGAAACATCAAATTTTTAACTTTTTGGACGATTGGAAGTGACAATGTGGACAAGTTTCTAGGTGAAAAGTGAAAAAAAACAACGTGGTCCTTTAAGTTTGCCTACATCGCAAAAATCTACTAGTAACTCCGAAGCATGATGAACAACTTACAATTTATTCAGGAAAACAATGTTTATAGTAAAGATTGACACGTATTCGATACACGTGGAAGCATACAATAGTCAGTGAAGAGGAAAGTGTGGCTGCACTGAATTCCTACATATTTTCTTGGATATTCATTCATTCATTCATTCATTCATTCATTCATTCATTCATTCATTCGTTCATTCATTCATTCATTCATTCAATCATTCATTCATTCATTCATCCAACCATTCATTCATTCACTCATTCATTCATTCATTCATTCCGTTCATTCATTCCGTTCATTCATTCATTCATTCCGTTCATTCATTCATTCATTCCGTTCATTCATTCATTCATTCATTCATTCATTCATTCACTCATTCATTCATTCATTCGTTCGTTCATTCATTCATTCATTCATTCATTCATTCATTCATTCATTCATTCACTCACTCATTCATTCATTCAGTCATTTACTCATTCATTCATTCATTCATTCATTCATTCGCTCATTCATTCATCCAACCATTCATTCATATTATGCTACTGGTGCAAGTGCTTTGCAAGTAAGAAAAATGACGAGAACACAAGTAAAACTGAGAATTGCGAGTGAATAATGAGTGAAAATTTTTTGGCTCATGAAAATACTGAATTCACAAATTAGAGTCACATTTCTTTATGGCGGTGAAAATTTCTCATGTGACTGAAATTAATCACCTTCCTCCAGTGGCTCCACATGATAAAGTGCTGTGCATCTTGAGCAGTATTCTCAACATTTTGAATTATTTTCTCTTCATTTTGAGTATTTCTACTCAAAATTGGATTTTTTCCAGGAGTACAGTCGAAAATCCGGGTCGGTATCGATCGCTAGACTTGTCAGCTTCGAAGATACGCGTTCAACAAGTTAGACTATATTTGTGTGAATGTCATCTAAAGCATATAAGAATGAAGAGAGATTAGATAGTTAGACAGCAGAACGTGTCGGTATAACCCTAGAAACGATTGAATAGGTTTTCACGGCAAGGGCTGGGATGAGGTAGGGGAGCAAGGGGGAGCAGGGGGCATTGGATTGATCTCAGGTACTAAGAGTGAAAACTGTCTGGACACTGCCCTTAATAATCATATAAAAGAGAACTTCTAGAAAATTCGTGAATAGAAAATTTTGACAAGTTGAGCCCTTGACAGTATCGATCGGACAAGCCAAAACTTCTTAGCGAGCAGCCAGCACACATTGACCGCTCCGCCCAAATTTTCCGCGAAATCTGCATTTTGGACCATCTCAAAAACGAGGTTTTTGTCACTTTTGAGATCGTCGATGGATCGATGTACATTACCAGGATCAAAATGGCGAGAGTGTCCAGGATCTGTTGACATCCTCATCACGAAAAACGTGGTGATACACTGTCTTCAAAAATATCGCCACTACAGGGTGCGCCAGAATTATTGACGCACCAAAATGAGTCTGTAAAAAAGGCAAGATGCGAAAATGTTTCAAATGTGCACATGCATGATAAAGCCCATGTCTTGGCAATCAGAATGAATGCACTCTTGTTCGCAGTAGGGCCCTTCCTCGCGGAAGCAGTCGCGAATACGACGAGGGAGAACATAGCCTTTGCGCCGCAACTAACTCTGGTCGATTTTGTTCCAGATCTTGAACAGAAGAGGATCTCGAAGTTTGGTTTTCCTCTGGATGATAGCGCAGCTATTGATCTCTAAGAGCCCATAAGGGTTTCTTCAGTAGACTGAAATTCTGTTCACAAGGAAGTCATTTCTGTGCCAGTTTGAATTTCTTCAAGTGGATTTCTGAAACTGGGCCTGCATCAATTTCGTCCCTTGCCCAGGAGCCAAGCCCTGCCAAAGTATATATGGATTCACCTTTGGATAGGAATTGAGTGCGGCACGGAAATATTCCCGAAGGACACTGTTTCAATGAGAAACAAGAAAATGAAAAATTTTCCCGTAATAAAACATAGGTACATTTCCTTGGCAGGAACACAGCTGGATTTGAGAACAAGGACAAAGTTTCATGTGCATCTTGGAGATCAAGATCTGCGCTACTTCCCCTAGAAATATCAAGTTCCTAAGCGAGAAGCTCTTCATGATACGGAACGAAAATGGAGGAACTTCAGTTGCGGCGCATCAGCAGTAATCTCCACTGGCATCTTTGTGGCTGCTTCCTTGAGAACGAACCTCACTCCAAACAAGAGTGATTCCTTGTGTTCACTGAGACGTGTCCTCCATTTTGGATATACATACATAAGACTATTTGGATGTTATCTCATTTACAGAATAATTACGGTGCGTCAATATTTATGATGCACCCTGTACATGCCCGATCCTAGGCTCAGATGCATAATTGAAACTACCCTGGGTAAACGTGTTGACGCTTGTGCTAACAATGAAAAAAATTCGAAGGGAAGGGAGGGGGGGGGTGCAAAGACGTTCACCCTAGATGAGTTTGAAGATGCATGCGGTCCCTGGGTAGAAAGGAGAGAATATCTTCTACCAGAAATCCATGGTGAATGAGCAGAAATAGTGAGAAAATACATGTAATGAAACTAAATACATATGTAAAATTAAAAATAGTGACAAAAAACTAAACAAAAAACAGGAAATAAAATTAGCGGGTTAAACGGTATATACTCTATGAAATATCGAACTTTATTACATTACATTACATTTATTACGCTGTTTAAGACAAGCGTTAAAAAATGGTTGTCATAGAACGGTGAGTAGAAGTCAGTACTAATCAGTACAAGCCAAAATTAATCACTGTTTCATACAATGTTACCTTTTCAATTTGAAACTGCACCATTGCTCTTTTAAAACGTAGTTGCTCTAGTAAAGGCAAATTTTCTGAAGGCTGCAAGGGAGTTTAAAGGGGATGCATATTTGCTCAGAGAGAGGTATGCCGCACCCGCTCGAACTGTGAAACTTCTAGTTCTGACAGAAGTTCGCGGTCTTCTGTAAAAAATTTTGATTTCACCCCCTCTAGTTATGGATGTTACTACAGAGAAGAATAGTTTAGCTTTTTCAGAGCTCCATTCATGTAGTATTTTATAAACCATGCAGACTTCGAAAAATCGGCGTCTAGATTCAAGAGAGGGAATATCAAAATAACGATTCCTTATTATTGCACGGGGGATACTTGAGTAGGAGAAACTTCCTTTTCTGATAAATATTTTTCTGGTGAAGCTATTTTGCACTTTTTCAATCTTTGCTATATCCTTTTTCTTGCATAGGCTGAATACCGTAGACCCGGATCCCACAAGAGGACGAACATATATTTTGTAGGCTTTTATAAGAAGAGTTTGATCAGTCGTGGAAAGAGCCTTAAATATTTGCAACGTGCGCATATGTGCCTTGGAAAATTTAGGTTATTGTCTGATTAAGGATAATCTGTGGCTTTTACAGCGTGCCAATAAAAGTGTTTTTCTCTCGATTATTAGACATTTTTGACCTTTTTGACATTAGATTGAATAATTATTCAAAATTAAGTAATACATATTTCTAAACTTGGGAAAATGCATTTATTCGACTCGAATATTCGATTTTGAGGCTGAGACAGATTTTGAGAGAGAAAAGTGATAGTGAAAAGTAGCAAGTAACTCATTAAAATTAAAAAATTAGTAGTTTTGCTTTCTAATGCCGTTACTTTTGAACGAGATCTTGCTATAATGAGAAGATTACCGGCAAATTCCGAGCGGAATCCCATAAAAGTTAGAGAAGGAGCGTGGCCCCAAAATCCAGGTTTTCCCCAGAAGCGATGACTTCAACAGAGCGGGTCACCGACGACATCTCTATTTGCACGATACCAGACACAGACACATGTTTAATTTGTACCTTCAGCGCAGATTTATCGCCGACTTACGAGAAATTCCCTGTGTTCTATGCGACGCCCCTGATCAGTGCCCACACTATAGCAGTGTTCGTCATTGTGTAATCACGGAAGATCAACGTTAGAACATCGAAAATTACGTGCAAATAGTGGAATTTCCCGGACAGCAATGCGTGCAGCAAATACAACAGCAAATATGTATGCGCTCTGGTAGCGGAAGCGAAAACAAGTAGCGATTTTGTGTAGTCGCCGCCGCGTATTATACCTCCCCTGAGGTGCACTTTTTCGTTTACAAGCACTCCGGCCGGTAACCTAACGCCATTCTCCCAGGCCCATTCAAAGTTGAATATCCTCAGAATGGCATGTACTTTTTGTTTGACTCCGAGGCATTTCACGGCAAGTGTCGTTTTCTTGAGCGTTCTGTGAGAAATCGGCATATGGCAATAAAAGGTACTGTCGAATCGCATGACGCACAAAGGAAATTCGCTTATGGCCCATTTGAGTTGGTCAAGTGTCAGTAAGTCATGCAGAAATTTTCTTGGCGTTGAATGCCATTCAAATGTTCAAATGCCTCACCGAAAAATTGGATACTTGAAATTTTGAGGAGCCTGAAAGGAAGGGGGGGGGGGTGAGGTAGGGAGTGGAACGAAGTCTCAAATCAACAATTCTGCCTGGAACATTACGAAAAGGATTCAACTCTTGGCAATTGGCAGAAATTAAAAAAAAAACTGAACCAAAAGGTCTGTGGAAGGAGGAAGCGTGGGAACCTCGAGGAACAACAGGGGGAGGGGGTAGTAGTGTCCTCGGTCAACCGGGGCGTGTTGGAGGGTTGGTTATCCGGGTGGGTCAGTGAGGATTAGATGAGTTCAATTGATGTTCTGGGCCTGAATGTATCTGTGAGATTACTCAGGGTAAACGTGTTGACACTCGTTTAAACGATGGGTAAATTCAGAGGTACCGGGCCCCGGCCATTTCTTATTTCGTGCCGGGTAAGCCTCGGCCTTTTGTCAGGTACCGTCAGACTCCGGCTTTTCTTCTCGGGCACCTGGCAGGCCCCAGCTCGTGAAGCTCACTCACCGGGCGAGCCGCGGAAAGAGACCGGCAAGGCCACATACCTTATGCCAGGAAAGCCACGTAGGGTGCTTCGGTTAACCCGGAGAAAGTGCCTGGGTAATCTCAATGATGCATTTGGCCACTGGAAAATTGACTCCTTCTAGGTATGGAGTGTTAAGCCTGGAATGGTTTGCGCATGCGGCACCTACGATTGGCCAACTGCGGTAACTGACCTGTCGTGGAGCTCGGCCACGCCTCCTCCAGGAATAACGCGCGACACACTCGTCTGCCTTCAATTTCTGAGTAAGCCTGGAGGGCGGCTAGCTTTTTACGATAAAGCTGTGGAAAAGTGATGGAGGGTTACCCGGAGAGAGGTCGGTGAGGTGGGTATGAGTCCAATGAATGTTCCGATACTGGATGCATCATTGGGATTATCCAGGGTAAACGTGATGACCCTCGCGATAACGATAGGTAAATGTTGTGTTGTGTTGGCAAATTTACCTTGGGTAAACTCAATGATGCATGTGGCCACTGGAAAATTGGTATGGAGCGTTAGACGCGGAATGAGCGGTGCATGCGGCACCTGCGATTGGCCAACTGCGCGCTCTGACCAGTCGTAGAGTTTAGCGGCATGCCTCCTCCAGGTATCACGCACCATAGCCCCACCTAACCTCAATTTCTGGGTGGTCCTGGAGGGAAAAAAGGCTTTTTCGGGTAGTACTAAGTAGGAATAAATAGGTGAAACTCGTTAATGCATCAACGTGTAAGTGTAAAGTGCAAAATACACAATTTAGAAAGGCACTGGAAGAAAATCCTCGCACCTAGATTTTCTTGCCGCTAGACAAACTCCTTTTTAGCTCTTCGACACTGTCGAACACCTATATTTACAAGAAGGTTTTTAGCACCACCTAACTAGATTTTGAAGCGAATGTCCAAACATCCACATGTGGGAAGAACTAGCCGCTGGCAAACAGAGCAACAACTCTCGAAATTGGCCCAATTTATATTGTACAGCCCAAAAAAGCCAAGCAAGTAGCCAAAGAAGAATTTCAAGTGAAATGTAACCGGTGAATTAACTATGAGAATTTCTCCTGAGCTCAACTAAGAACTAGTAGTCACAAAAGAATATGCAAACGACGTCTCACACGTCCACAATACACATCAATTATGGGCCCTCTGCATTGAAATAGATGCCATTGTCTCTCTAACCAGATGACTGACTGATAAGATTTTTCTGCTTCCTTCTAGATTCTTTTTCGAGAATAACTTGATCGGTCAATTGATTTTTCCAGAATATACGTGCCTCTAACACCCTCTAGTGTTGATAGTGCACAGCTGTGACGTGAACAAGCTGTGTGCTAATATACAGATGGGAAAATACAAATGTTTATGTATTATATATCTACCAGTCTGTCCGTCCGGCTAACGCCGGACTTCCAGACTTCTATTAATGCTCGCTTTGCTCGCATACTTCACATTATATAAAAAAAACCCTGGAGAACCTTTTGGAAGATACGAATCAATATTCACCCATGTAGAGCCAACGATCTCCTGAAAATTGCTCAAATCCATTACAGGTGGCCTCCTCCCGTCTCCGCATGGTGATTCTCCTTTGTTGGACCTGTGGACTATCGATGTTTGAATGTAACCGATACAGCGCAAATGACCATTGAAATGGCATATGTTTATCTGGCTGGTGTGGTAACTAAAGTGATAAGGGTCTACTGGTGTATATAAGAAGGAAGGGGGGAGGTGGTCCATTTAGACATGAATGGAAAGGGAAGAGAGTGGGGAAAGCAATGATGAGGAAGCAGGTGTAGGGAAGGAAGTGAAGCATGTAGGAGAGAAAGCCGCAATGAATACTGGCGCACTTCTCGTGTAGGATTAGACCTTACTCCTACACTTCTTCATTTTCCAGGCGATTCCACACGTCTGATCGCCACCCGGGGACCCATCTCCTCCCACTTTGGACGCCGGAGCACCCTTATCATATCGCCGGACCCACTTCCCTCCACTTTGGACGCCGCCCAACCCTTATCATATCGCCGGACCCATCTCTCCCCAATTTGGACGCCGGCGCACCCTTATCATATCGCCGGACCCATCTCTCCCCACTTTGGACGCCGGCGCACCTTTATCATATCGCCGTGCCCATCTGCCCCACTTTGAACGCCGACGCACCCTTATCACATCGCTGAACCTGTCTCCATGGGTTTCCTCACTTTCGAATGCCGGGTTATCCCTGTGGAATCAGTGCTTGATTGAATGATTCCACCGCTCACCGCTACTTGCGCCCCCTCAATGGTGTGCACGCACGCACAAAGTCACAAATTTTCTGCAATATATATAGAGTATGATCACTTGCACATTTCCTATGGATTCAAGGTGTGAATCAACCCCTTGAAGCGCCAGCATCGCGATTGGTCAGCTCACGCCACCTGCCAATCACAGAGCTTGGAAGAGCCATGAACTGATTCATGTTATGCGATAAAACAGAGCAATCGACAACATAATTGGAACTATTTCAATTGTAACGAATAATCACTATTGAGAAAACAACTTGAGTTAAAAAAAAAGAATCCGGAACAAATAAACAACTACAACACTATGGACTCAAAGAACTGTCAAGCAGTGTTTTGATGCTGCTGGGTCGTGATTGGTCGATTCATGAGCGCACAGTCCTCAAAGGTATGAGCAGCACTGGGGACAAACAGACGTTTTATAAGCTCGGGTGGGATAGATGAATGCTATTGGAGCTGACAAATTGTGAGGAGGAGGTCACCAAGGCCATTCCATGCGTCGAGTTTGAAGGACCTATAAGGATCTATAGAGCATGCCTGCGCAGCGCGGTCGCGTCGCGGCGTACGTCTTGACCACCTCCCGGTTGATTCCGGTGAAAAAATAAGAAATTGAGAGGGAGGGACACCAAACTTCGGTCAATATATTGACCTGTCCTACATGTGCTAACTTGTTAGTTGACACGTCGCGAACACTTTGACTTGTAAGCCGACAAGTCAACGAAATAGTTACCTAGAATAGTAACAAGTCAGAACGTGTAGGACAAGTCGATATATCGATTAGAGCTAGGTGCCTTCCCCGCGGATTCTGAAGGTTAACGCAGCCTTGACGTTCGCATATAGATCACATAGGTGGGCATGCGAGGAGTGCGAGAAGCGTAGCTTCAAAAAGTGGAAAATACACACAAATACGAGAACAGAGGAAAGAAACATGTTAGGTAAATGATGTCGAAGAAGCCTGTAGGTCGACGCTTGTTCAGGTGAGTAGAAAAAGCTTACAACCCGGGAAAGCCAACAAGATTAGTGCAAGAAGAAAAGCAACTAGCAGATGTTTAAGTAGTTTTTTTTAAGTCAGGATCAAGTTCATGACAGGAGGTGCTCGCTTGGAAATGGACCATCACCAGCACATTGTCTGACTCCTGATGAGTGGTATCTTTGATTAATAACCGAAGTTTGAGTGAAACAACTCGATACGCTGCTATTCCGAAGTGATCCACAACCTAGCCCGGATTCTACAGCAGGTTCATTTATTTTTCTTTTCATAATTTTTTTCAAGAGCATCACTCACTACTGATGAGTTCTGGTGATGGTCTTATTCTTTATCTTTGTCCCCGTTTAGTGAGAGGAACGAAATGGAGCTTGGGTACTTTTCTTCTCTTATTGCCCGTTAACTTCTCGTCAAACAAGACCTAAGCAGAGCAGTTGAGTGCGTCCTGAGTTAGACTGGTCCAAGGCGTTTCAGCCTTCTGTTAAAGAGGATTCAGGGGCATGGGCTGTCGACGAAGCCGACGAAAATTAATTGTGATCAGATTTCAACATGTGTGAAATTAGTTTCATTGAAGTATGGCTTGTTTTGTTTATGTTCTATGGCTTGTTTTGTTTGTTCATCATAAGTTAATCTCCGTTTCTTTTTTGTCATTCTTGTCATCTACTTACATGATGTATAAAAGATATTGGTGACCTCTATCGAGGCTTTTGGAGCTAACAAAGATATGGAAAAAAATTCGTATTCACAAGTGAAGTCCTGCATGGCAAACAAGTACTATATTCCAGCTCAGGACAAGTTTCGCTACATGGGCGTTGAAGAAAATTAACGTCGATTTTTCTTGTCCAGGGATTCAGCCACGCTGAAAGATTCTATCAAAATTATTCTCGCACAAGTCTTCGTCAGAAAATATCAATTCAAAACAACATTTTAATACTTCCTAGTCACCAAGTAGTTCTTGTAGTAACCCTAGAGATATCAATTCCCTATAGCGTCAAAGAGCACTCGCACAAAGGAAAACGTGTGTAAACGTCGGAAAAGAACGTGAAAAGATGAAAAAGTGTTCTCTGTATGTTTGCCATCTGGCTGACTACGTTGACATACCACATTAATAGAGTAAGGAGTGACTATTCCACAAACGCACCAGCAAATAGAGTGAATACGAGCTAATTGACTGCACTTTTGTCTAACAACACCATGGAATACCATCATTTACGTAGTGTACACAGACAGAATTCACGCGGAAATAGTTGTTTGATTCAATTACCAACTTACTCAGAGAACAGGAACAACTATTGTAGAAGAGTCGTAAATAGAGGAATGATGGACGAAAGCCAGAAAATGGGGCGATCATCGCGCTGACTGGAACCTTCAGACGGAAAAGAAGCATGTACTTTGCACGTTTTCGATAAACAATTACAGTAATATGAGATTTTATCTGCAATACAACATGATTTTCGGTGAGCAGTCACGATCACAAAGAGCGATC
>JARK01001345.1:630622-649220 GCA_000688135.1 Ancylostoma ceylanicum
CAGACAAAATAGAAACCGATCGTGAATAGAAAATAGAGGTTGACCCTATAGCAGCGGTGTTGTATTGTCTGGGCTCCGCTTTTTTTCTCACTTTCTTGTTGGTGTCATGAGTGTTACTAACGTCACAACATTATGCGGATCTTCTTTGTCTATACACACTATAAAAAGGTTCTTCTTTGTTAATGGTGCAGAAAACCTGTTCGAACAAAAGCATCTTTTTTCGGGATTCAAAGGAATGTTAGATCGAGGGACTCAAAGGCCTGAGACATGTCATCAACATATGCAGGTGTTTGCACTGGACAATTAGTCTCAAATCTCTCGAAACTGCAGGAGGAACCTTGTTTGCTGTAAAAACTAGGAGAACAGAGGACAACATCTTACTGGTACGGAAGAGCAATGGACGGCAGGTGATGATTGGTGTTGTACGCGTGAATCACATCAAACTATTGGAAATGCTGCAAAGCATATATGTATGCAGCTTCTAGGAAACCACATTGCTCACTGGACAGTCCCGATTGTCCTTTACTTTCCCTAGAAGAGTGCTTACTCTTTTCTTGCACTAAGGCATGACTAGCAATCCAAGGTGCAGATGTAAAGATTCTACAGAGGCTCCGACTCACTTCGTTGAATCATCTAGTGTTTCGATACCTTTTTGTTCCGACCACTGCGTCCCCCTTGAGAAGTCGGGTCTCAGCCTACCACATCGAATAGGAACAAGCCCAGTCCAACATACCGTTGTCTGGAGTGGACTGTACGCCACGAAGGAAGGATCGGTCACTTTTCACCAGAAAGCATGTGGACTCATGCCGCAACTGACAGGATACCATACAGAAAAAGGTTGTCACTTGCAAGATGGACGGATTTGTTCGATTGTGCCGGTTCTTCAAGATTCTTCGCACGAAAAATCGGGAACACATTATTTGTTTATGTGCGATGAAGGGTAAATAACTGTAGTCGTAAACATCCATTGGAAAACTAACTTCATAGCTCATTTTTATGAATTTTCTCAAGTTGTTGTAGCCGTCCACGATACACCCTGCTCAATAAGTCTGTCCCTACCCGCCTGTTCCCCTATTTGACTTCTTGAGATTATTTTCGACTATGTAGACGATAAAGTGGATAAAGTGGATAAAGTGGTCGGCGTTGATCAATCCCGTCACGAGGGATGCGCCACGCATTCGACTTCATCTGAACATCGTAGAGGCGTTGAACGCGTATGTGCCCTGTACAGTGACTTGCGGGGGGCATCCGATGAACCAAGTCAGTGCTTCATCCTCCCAGACTCCTCTGGTAGACTCCTCCGGCAAGGGTGTTGAACACTCGTCCATTTCTGGGCGCGTGATGTAGACGATATATAAATTAAATTATTCGGTTTTCCAAGTTCTCAGAGCATCTGATATAATATTTCGAATAATTTGATTTTTGGGCTTTAGTTGTTCATAGTGAATCAAAAGTCGGATCATTCAAAACTCGATCCGATCTGAGTCCATCCGGCCAATTATCTCATTGGCACCACTGACAAATTGTATCGTTGAGCATTTTCACAGCGATACAGTGCTTCACAAAAATGAGGAGCATAGAAACATGAGTGGAACCTCGAATGGGTAACAAAAAAAAGGGAAAAAAGAGAAAGAAGCAAGAAATCATATGGTAGCATTCTATCTGTTCCAAGATTCAAATGCATTAAAAAGTCTTTAGCACAGTTCAATTTACCTAGATAGGATAGATGTAGCACCTAGTAAGGAGTCTAAATTTACGTAATGTGGAGGACATAAACGTTAGAATGTAGCGATTGTCATCGCAATCTATAAAATAATACATAAATATGTGGTATAAATATTAGAGAATATTCTCGAATTTAGTCGAAGTGCAAAGTAACAGTGCAGCGTACGGATTTACAGCTAGAAAATCCTCCATCCAAATTACTAGGCTAATCATTCCTATTGAACATTTTAAAAATAGGACAGAGAAAGTAGAGGCGTGAACGTAGTGAACTGTTAATGGTAGTCAGCATGGAATTAATGTGAAATTCAGTCGTTTTGCTGAGCCTATCACCATTAAAGTACGTTGGGTAGGAATGGATTAGTAACAGGTACCAAGAACAAAATAATGTCCCCAAAATGAAGGAACCTGAATCCCAAATAAAGCAATAGACATTTTATTGATTTATTTGTTTAATCATTTATGCACTTCCAAGAACCCCGAATCCAGTACAGGAAAAATGGAATAAAAAAAAGCCAAGGGAATCATAGCTCATTTCAACAAGTTAAATAAAACATTGCATAGAGAAGCATGATTACTTAAATTAACAGACGAACATAGTCGGTCTGTTATTGTCACGCGTGTCTATGTAAAATAGAATTTCATAATTGGTCAGTGATGGGGATCATGGGCTCAAATAAAAAGGAAGAAACGGGTATGCTGCGGTGGAAGAGAGAGAGAGAGAGAGAGAGAGAGAGAGAGAGAAAGAGAAAGAGAGAAGTTTCCGTGAATTGGGGAATCCAGAGCAATGGGTCCAGCGGTGTGGAAGGGGGACGCCAGTGCCCAAAGTAATGGAACGTCACGAGACTGGTCCACTGCCGTGAGAAGGGTGTGCCGGTGCCCAAAACTGGGTGAACACTTTTTCACACAAGGCCGGGTCTGTTTTTCTAAAATTTTCCAAAAAATATAAGCTGCCAAATTCTCCATCCCAATACAAAAGAATTGTATACGAGTTTCTGAAAGAAGTAGCTTATTAGTTTGTCATTCCTGAACCTTCTTGAACTGTATCCGTTCTTCTACCGTGATGTTTAACGCGGATTTATTAGTTTTTATTTGCATTGTATTCAGATTTTTTATTGCTGTGATTGTCATTCAGCATGGTATTCTCACGTACAAATGAACAAATAAAAGTAAATACCACAAGGATCTATTTCTCCATGACGGGTGCGATTCCACCAGCTTTGGCTTTACCTTTTGCACGCATAACCTCGATGCCCATTTTTTTTCATTTACGCGTTTTCGATAGATTTCACTTGTGTCTGAATCGACCATCCCTTCTCTTCCATCTATGTACACCAGTAGACCCTTATCACTGTAATTACCGCAACACTCTAGTGAACATAAATTCTTTCAAAAGATCGTTTACATAGAACTGGTTTCATCCAATTTATCATAGCCCCTAAGGCCAACTGATGGGCATTATTTCGCCAACCAAAGGACATCAGAAGGCAGAAATGTACCGCAGACAGATTCGACGAATTTTCAGGAGGGTGTTGGCACCATGTGGGAGCACATGGATTCATATACTACGGAGCAATCTCAAGTGTTGTTTGCATTCAATGTGAAATATGCGAGTGAAGAGAGCATCAGTGAAGACTGGAAGTCTGGCATCGGCCGGACGGACAGGCTGATGGAAATATCAATGCGAAGAACCTGAAGAAACTATGTAGAGTCGAGAATACATGGAGAGAAA
The DNA here is from genome assembly GCA_000688135.1 of Ancylostoma ceylanicum. Lineage (NCBI taxonomy): Eukaryota > Metazoa > Nematoda > Chromadorea > Rhabditida > Ancylostomatidae > Ancylostoma > Ancylostoma ceylanicum. The sequence goes on from JARK01001345.1 coordinate 634,077, forward strand.
TATTGCAAATTTACGCAACAAAAAACATTGTGAAGGATGCGGTGGAAAGTATATTGGAGAGACAGCAAGACCACTCCATGCTCGCATCGACGAACATCTACGAGCACTGAGAATTCCTCTTCCCTATCCAAGAAGCATATTCTCGCACCATCCCACTATTCGGGAAAAGATCTACCTCGACTCAAAGTTACAGTTCTGAATTGCTTACTAGAAAACCCTTCGGAAAGAAAGCTGCTTGAGGCTCTCATGCCCGAAATAAACAACGTGGATGAGCCTATGGATATTGCAAGACTAATCACGTAGAGCACTTGTGATAGTGATTCTGTCGCTTATGTCGCATTCTCTGTAGCTCTCATTCGTCTAGTGACTTGCTTTTGTGCTGCTTGTCATCGTTGTTGCCTAGCCTGGTCACTTTACTAGCCCACTACTCCATAGTTCCATTGTTAACGTGAATGCTAGCAGACATCTTGGGCCATATTGTAGGCCTGACGAAGGTGTTCTAAAACCGAAAGATAGCCAATAAAGGATCACAGGGGTCTGCTCTGCATTATTAATGTCACGAAAAAGAAGTAACTAGTGAATATAAGACTGAAAGAAGAAAAATCCTATATGCATGTCCTTCAGACAAGAAGAAGATTACTGTAGTATTGTAGTGATTATTTGAGCACAGATCCATGGACAAGCGATGACTTGAGAGAGAGAGAGAGAAAGAGAGAGAAAGAATAAAAGAAAGAAAGAAATGATGAAAGAAAGAGAGAGAGAGGAAGGGTGAAAGAGACAGAGGCATCATCGTCTCGGCACAGAGCTTGTCATAAATAAAAAGACAAATCGTGCTTCGCAGCTTTTACGGTCCGTTTTTGAATGAGATAGCATAGATACTTGTGGCACACTTTTGTGAGTCGTTAGGCAATGATTTGCGATACATTAATGACCTAATAAACCGTGCGAAAATTTATTTCAGTCCGATGTTTCCAAAGATAGTCAGATCAACATGAAATCTTGGTTCCCATAGAATAAGGGTATTTATGAGACAGTAAGTGCGAGAAATTGCTGCTAGACGTTGCTATATCAAAAATGAGAGTTTATCGGCTAGCTCAACCTCGGACTTCCACTAACATAGATTTGCTCCACATTGGACTTCCACTCACATCGATTCGCTCCACATTTACAATAAATTAGCATAAAGCTACGAAAATTTTAAAATACGAACGGGAATATGTAGAGCATGACCCATTTTAAATGACTCTGCAAAAAGGTCGCCCCATTCGCTGTAGTGCAGAACCCAAACTGAAAAAACCTATTGCTGACCTTAGAGTGCCCTACTAGCTTTTCTAACCCATGCACAACCTTCGATAAAAACTCTTGTGGATGGGATGTGAAGAAGAATTTTTGAACTATTTTATAACAGTGAAAACCCGCCAAAGACGATGTTCGTTCCAAATGGACTGTTAGTTTGTTTTTCAGTTCCTTATACATATATTTATGAAACGGTCTGATATCGATGAGTTGGTACAGTGGAGCAGACTTTTGAGCTCGTGATATGTATGAAAGTCTTAGGTAAAGGGTTGTGTTGTAGTGTTTGTTTTTATTTTTTTTATCTTTTTATTTGTTATTATTACAACCTGTGTGGCAAAACACTATAATATCACAAAAATTACAATTCCTAATGAAACGCATAGTATATTATGGGAAAATTGGTTGCACTAGGGATCGACTAGACACCAAGCACAAACTCCCTGGGGTCCATGCCCCCAGGGAGTTTGCGCTTGCTACGATCCCTTGTGATCTTGAATCGCTTGGATCCTACCCTTAGTGTTTGTTTTGTGCATTTGTGTTCACATTATTTTTCATTTCATATTGCGGGCCATGAAATTGGGCAGTTTCGTGTGTTCGCGTGGTGTAGCAAGAGTATAGACGAGAGCCACGAAGCTGCTGGCAGTAGTAACTAGCACAGTTACATCTTACACATATGTGCACAGTATAATATCTACTGGCAAGAGATGGTGGCAGCTGCTGCGCATTAACACATGTGTCGTTGTGCTAGTAATTGTGTAAGGTCACACTAGTCAGTGTTAGCACATCTGTGGATGTATTGGAACTAAGCTGTGTCACTAGTTGTAGTGGTATGGCTGGTAGCTTAGGATCTTCATTGCAGTTGTGCTTTGAGTTCGTGGCAGGTCAACATCATGCATTCCGACGCGAGCCCATGATACCGGCACATCTGTAAGCCGTGGTTTCCTGACAGTTGCTCACGCCGATGCGTTGGCTTTGAAGTCTGCTAACCACTGACCATAAGCATCCCCGGGGATGATTTATGCAATTTTAACGGCCATTCACCTGTTTTCATTTTGGCTTTAAAAAATGAAGGAAATTATGGAGAATAGCTAAGAAACTTAAGCTTGAAACTTAAACAAAAGACGGAACAGAAGATGGATTGAGATAAAGACGTCATCACGAGCTGGTAGAAAAGCTCCAAAATAAGAAGCACTCATAAACTGTCAACAAAATAGGCTGTCAAAAAATATGCCTAAAAGTAGCGAGATAAAGATTGAAGAGACGGGGAAAACAGTGGACGGAACTTCTAGGTTTCCTTATTTACATTCAATGAAACAGTGATCACTGTTCCCTCAGAGGCACTACGTCAGTGCTTAGCACTCCTTCCTGACACCATACGATAAGACTTCTTTTTAGGAACTCCTTAAGCTCCCTCGGCTTTGTTTGCATTGAAACAATAAAAGTAGTGTGATCAGGGAGGAAAGATCGCTCACATTTGTTTCCATGAAAAAGTACTTGTGACCATGACGATCGCTCACATCCGTGCCGCGCCTGAGTAGCTTTTCCTCTTTTGAAGAACTCGAGCGGCGTCGTGACCTTCTTGTCATCTCCAGAGTTTCCGCCTGAAGGGTTGCTATACATTATCTATTGACGTGGACAAGGAAAAGCAAGAAATCTATGGTGAGGGACTGAGTAAAAACCTAGAGAAAACAAAACAGAGCTAATTACTGCAAAGGATTCAAGGATATTTTGAAAAAGAACAGAAAATCCCATGGATTTCCATGGAAAGCGTCTCTAGAGAGGATATTTGCCATGGAATTAGCTATTGCTAGCGTTTGGCCATTCATGATATCTCCATAGGTCACATGCATCATTGAGATTACCCAGGATAAACGTATAAACACCCCCAAATTTATACATTGTTACCACGTGCGTGAACACGTTAACCCTGGGTAATCTCAAGGGCCGGAAGAGCCGCCAAGTGCAATAAGTTTACCAAGGGGCTTCGTTCGTTGGAGTGCTGGTCCCGGATGCACCTTTGCAAAGATGGCCAGTACCATGACTACCCATGGGTACATATAATTACCCACGGTGAACGTGCCCAGATTTACCTTTACCTTACATTCATCAAAGTCTTTACCTCAAGTGACCATAGCGTGGCCCGGATAATTAACATTAACCAGGGTAAACTTGTTGACGGTCATACTAACAATGAGTAAATGTAGGACATTTCACTACCTTTATCCTGGGTAATGTCTCTACGTAGCTGCTACCCACCATTACCCAGGATAAACGCAAACGCAATACCCTACATTTACCCATAGTTAGAATGACCGTCAACAAATTTACCCTGAGTAATATCAATGATGAGTCCAAGCTGTGATCACGTGGCGGTAAAGACATTGATGAATGTAAGGTAAAGGCAAATCTGAGCACGTTTACCTTGGGTAATCTCAATGCTGCATAGGTACCTGGCCGTAGCCCAAGCTGGGCCATTAGGCAAAATTAGAATAAAAAGTGCCGCAAAGTACGAATTGTAATTTTATCTCAAATTTAAAAGTGGTTGATAAGATGTGGAATCAGGCTGTCTACAAAAAGAAAGCCGTGGACTTGCCTGGATGCTCATATTCCCAAAATTTCTTGGATAACCAGTAATAGCAGCCTTCTGCGAAACGTGTACTCAACAGAATGACGACTGAACCAGAACAAATTCATTGAAGAGCCAAACGCTATTTTCCTCGGGGACCAGCGGCAGAACAATCACTTCCCGCTCGGTGATTTGGAGCAACTATTCTCTAGGAATAACCCGGAACTGAATAGTCCGTTTCCTTCTTTTTTGATTTCTCGATGACGCCATTCGACAACAGTATTGTCGGTATTGTTGAGGAGAGCCAAGAACAATTTTTGAGAAGGAACACCAGGTGGTTTGATCTTGGCTGTTGTCTTTCTATTGGCAGGGAATGTACACTTAAGCTATGTAATAGTGGAAAGTGTGAAATTTTTACTTCCACGTTAATAGAAGAAATTACTCCAGAAGCAGTCTTTGAGCGCTTCAGCCATTATTTCTATAAGCCATATTTAATACTTTAAAAAGTGTTGTCTTTCATTTCCCGGTTTTCCCACTATTCTTAGGGTTAATCCTGTTTTTCGTGAAAAGAAAAACTTATCAGGCAAGAAATACCGCGCAGCTGATATGGCTAAATAAGCTCTTATAACACATGATAACGAGGGAAGGATTTCTTTGAAGACAGTGTTCCACTTCCTTTATCGCGCTGTAGGGTATTATTATGTATGTTCTGTTCGCGCCGACTCAAGAATCCAAAACAATCAAAGCAAAGAAGAGCTCATTTGAGAAATCCAGACATCGTGGAGCAAGTGGGCGGAGCGCAGTGCTGGAAGTTCGTTATCGCAACCGCGTAAGTTAACAGGTCTCATCCTGTCCAAGTGATAAGTTCGGTGACAGAGGGGGTGTTAAGTTACTTTGAATCAGCGAACCGGTGATGATTCCTTCCCAAAAGACGGGTCTAAATGTCGCTCCGGAACAGCCCCGTTTCGGGTTTCGGGCCCAGTAATGCTGAAATGGGGTCTGGACGTACGCATCTAAAATGCGTAATCATATCGATTTTATCAATGCCAAAAACGTTGTCCTCTATTTTCTGCACACCTCTGTGATTGAGTTTTTGAGGCAAGGACGGAATATATCAACATATCAAGCATGAAAATGAGGTGGATGTCAGAACCCAAAAATGTTTGCACTTGTGACAGATTGCCTTTTTCGGATATACGTCATTTCCGCCCTTTCTGTCATTTAACCAGGGTATTTCGTAATTAGTGGCAGAGGTGGATAATCCAGCCCAAAATATTTCTAGTCGGATCTTTTAATCACCGAAGGGGAAAGTGCAAACGATTTACCTAGAATTTTGGCTGCTGTCCAAGTAGCACACCATGAGAAAAAAATGACAACAAAGGTGTCATATAATGATGGAACGAACTAGTAAGACAAATCTCTAGGTGAAATGTAACTCCTTTATTGAGAGATAAAAGGAAAATCATCGTTGGATGCACGAAGGAAAAATGACTAAACTGGGTGACTAGAAGGCTATCGGAGAGTTACTGACCAAGGGCGTCTCTATCCGTGCTATGAAGAAAGCTAAAACAATTTCCGGACTCAGTAGAGACTGCTGCTCCAATTCTCGTTTTCTCTCCACACACCATTCAAGAAAAAGCATTGCAGTGCTGATATCAGAGCGATATCACCTCAGCTGGTGACTTTATCAAAGTGAAAAGAAGAGCAAAACGCTGCTCAATCAATTCTGTGATCCGTACTAACTCTGTCATAATTTCTCACCTTGGTAGGTCTTAATTCTCTGGGAACAAAAGAAGAGAGACCTAATTTTAATGCTATTGTGTTAAAGAGTAACCCGCAAAAGTGATCGCTAAAAGTTGGGATAATCAGCTCCAGTGCTATAAAGCTATTTACTAATCATGTAGCGAATGGCTGTCCTGATAGCACAAGGGCTAATACTACTACTCAATCCAGCAAGGACCAAAGTAACTATGAATCATGGCTAGAGAGGCAATGTTAAGGATTACCAAGTCAACGAAAACCCAGAAGCTATGGAGTTCCGAAATTGTGTGCTCATCATCCTCTAATAGTAAAAAAGTGGCTGGCTGGCCGCTTGAAATGATTGAGAAATTTTTTGTGACGATTCTTAAACAGGGTGCAGTGACAAAATTTTGAAGACAGTGGGGGCAAACAATTAGTTCAGAGTAATAATGAAGTGATATGTTCTCTTGTTCACACTACATAACTTTACAATTGCGACACGTTCACTTATAAATGAGGTGCTAAAAGATCAGGGCCAGTTCGGTAAAAAGCATTCTTGGCGATTCATAGACGAAGAAAGAAATGTCTGGAAATGTTGATTATAAATGTGCAGTCTTGGTTTGAAACATATAGGTGATTGTACATCTTAACTGATACACGTATTTTACCAAATAATGCAAAAAGAAACTAGTGTTATGGAGTGAAATGCAGGGGTTTAAAGCGAATTAGTTATGTTGGAATTCGAAAATTCGGTCTCGAACGAGTTGAACTTCCGGATTTCGGTAGAAAACAACTTGTCGGCAAGGAACTGTGTAAACAAGTTGTCGACGAGTTTTCGGACGGACAATTTCTTTGTAAGAATTCGTGAGAACAAGTCGTCGAAAAGCTTTTGGACGGACAGCTTGTCGACACAAAAGTGTGGGTACTTGTTGCCGTCAACATTTCAGGCAGGCAACTTGTCGGCGAGAAAGTGTGGAAACCAGTTGTCGACAAGCTTCTGAACAGATAACCTGTCGACAAGAAACTGCAGAAGCAGGTTGTCGACAAGCTTTTGGACGGACAACTTGTCGGCAAGGTGTGGGAGCAAGTTATCAACCAGCTTTCAGAAGGACAACTTGTCGACAAGAATGTGTGTAAACAAGTTTTCGACAAGTATTTGGACGGACAACTTGTAGGCAAAAAATTGTGGAAACAAGTTGTCGACAAGCTTTTGGAGGGACAACTGGTAGGCAAAAAATTGTGGAAACAAGTTGTCGACAAGCGTTTGGAGAGAAAACTTGTCGGCAAGGTGTGGGAGCAAGTTGTCTACAAGCTTTTAGACGGACAACTTGTAGGCAAAAAATTGTGGAAACAAGTTGTCGACAAGCTTTTGGAGGGACAACTTGTAGGCAAAAAATTGTGGAAACAAGTTGTCGACAAGCTTTTGGAGGAAAAACTTGTCAGTATGAAAGTGTGGAAACAAGTTGTCGACAAGCTTGTAGGTGGACAACTTGTCGACAAGGTGTGGAAGGCAGGCAAGAAATTCTGGAAACAACTTGCCGGTAAGAAGTCGTGTGAACAAGTTGTCGACAAGTTTTTAGATGGATGACTTGTAGGCAAAAAATTGTGGAAACAAGTTGTCGACAAGCTTTTAGACGGACAACTTGTCGGCGAGGTGTGGGAACAAGTTGCCGGCATCATTTTCTCCCAATAACTTGTTGACGAAAATTGTGGAAACTAGTTGTCGACAGGCTTTGGAGCTAGCAAATTTCAGATACGATCAGAAACTTGCACGCTAATAGTTTGCTAGAAAGTTGTTTTTGGGGTTCTGAGCAGATGCTGAATGCAGATAATGATAAACAAGGCATGAAATATAAATTTCTTCTGGGAAAACTCGTCCGTTCTGGATACATTTGAAGCCGAAAAATCTCCCTGGTAACGCTCGTGAACCCCTTCCTGGATTTTGCCGCGAACTGTGACATCTACCAAAGCACACACATTGCTATCTCAGTCATATCAGTCATTTCTATGCAAAGTGAAACCGTGAAGAAATGGCATAAAGTTTTTCCTAAAAGCAGGAACTGTCTGATACGTCGGCGGGACCGTTGACCTCTGCTGTGCCTCAACAACGGTGAGAGCGTTTTGGCACGGGAACAAACAGACGACAGAACTTTCAAGTGCGCAAAGCTTGAGATAGCTTGCAACAACATCTACCGCTGGAATAGCCGGCTTCTTGAAGTACAATAGCTCTTCAGACATCCATGGTGTGAAGTGCATTGTTAGTGAAAACAAATGGACGGAAATTGAGAGGACATTGCCAAGTGTTTTGAGAAAATGATCGGCAGTAGGTGTGAGAAAGTGTAAATCCGATGGTAGGATAAGTGGTATGGCCATAGGGTAAGTGTCATCCTGAGAGTATATCTGTCAATAGAAATATAGTGGAAAGCAGGGTCAAAAGTACGTAAGTGAGAATTCCGCATGTTAACGCAGAAATCTCGTAAAAATCCCAGGAACTCAGCCAATTCGCCCTCGACAGGCTCAGCTTCACAGGGATACCCTAAGACTCAACTCGAGCCTCGAGACTTACAACAAATGTCACAACACCGCTCAGGGTTTGTAAGTAATCTATTGGCCATTTCTATGACAAATCTCACTGCAAAGCGTTCTTTTTTTGAAAATGAGAAACGAGAACTGGTCCGAAGCCAGTGAAAAAATGTAAACATTCTCTATATTAGGTGCATATGTGAATAGTGTAAAGCCCGGCCCCAGAAATCCTTGAGCTTAAGCCCCCAGCTCGAACGATTCACTTAGCATATTCACGAAAAGATGAGGCCGCATTAGATGAGACATTGCGTGACTATACTAAAATTGAAAAGAAATGATAACCATCACATATTTTAAGAGAACATTCTAGTTGAATGACGTTGCACCCCAAAAGGGTGGTCCGGCCGATATCTATGATTGGTCGATTTATTCCACCGGCCGATCGCAGGCTCGGCTGTGCCGACTTTTCGTGGCATAACGCTCCACACCCAAAAATTCTAACCAAGGGAGAAATTGCCGAAAAACTTCTTAAAAAGTGTGTAGAATCTCAGTAGATGCATCGTTGAAACTACTCAGGGTAAAGGTGTTGACGTCCAATCTCAGACAAATTGTCGGAAGGAGATCTCGACCATGTGGTTAAGGAGCGAGAGACGCAGAGATAAGAAGATTCGGAAGGACCGCAGAAGAAAACCGGATGAACCACAGGTCACCTGTCGGTTTTACGGTCTTCTGCTGCGGTCCTTCTGAAAATTTGACCGAGAAGATGGCTGAAATTGATTGACGATGGGTAAAATTGAGAGCTGGAGAAGGGGGCTGTTAGCACTTTGCCGTAGCTAAGCTCAATAATGAATGCGGTCCCAGGATTAGGGCAATTTATACCAGATGCGACTATCAGGCGCACGCATCCATTTGCGAAAGGTTTTTGATGAAGACCGTTCAGTGCGGCATGAAATTCTATTCTCAATGAAAAGAAAGCGCGGCCGTCGCGAGGCCGCAGGCGCGTGCGACTGCTATGCGACTGCGATGCGACTAGTCCCTATTTTTCATCATATAGACGCACGCGCGTCAGTCGCACGCATCCAGTATAAATTGCCCTATTCACGAATGCTAGCGGAAGATTGATCAACCAGCCGTTCTAGGTGGACGCGTTCTCCGGGTAAAATGGGCACACTTTCTTGTCAAACGAGATGACAGGTAAAGTCAAACCCAGCGTGATATATCCAGACTCTTACGGAAAAACCCTCACCCTGACTTACCAGGAAGCTTTAAGCCCTTCTGTGCTGGAATCCATGAACGTTCCCGAGAAGATTCTTGGGTTCCCGCTCATTTAAGACTAGGACTACCCTCTCTAACAATGTAAAATACTTTGTTTCCTTCGACTTTCCTTGCTGTTCCAGGTTAACAAGAAGGAGAGTCGCTCGGAGAACTCGTCCACTTTGGGACGGCAGGTAGATTATTACCTTCCTGGGAATGTTCATAAATCCCATCACTGGTTAGTTTCATAAAGTATCATAAATCCTGGTACAGATAGGCCTAGCATTTTGTGATTTTTCTGGATCAAAGTATGAAAATAACGACGAACTTGCCAGAATAAGAGGAATTCTTGTGAAACTGTGCATAATTCATCCTCATATTTATTATGCGGTTTGAGTACGAGTTAATATTTGAATCCAAAAATGCATTTGAATACACATAAACCAATTAAGAATAACGCATTTGTTTCTAGTTTCTGTCATATCAATCCTCAAACATATTGAAAATATCACTTTCTTTCCTGGCTTGTCTTCTCGAATCGGATTTGTTGCTTAAAGGTGATGGTTGAACGTCAGCACCATAGCTTCTCATCTGTCTCATATCTGATAACTCTTCAGGAGCCGCTTCCGGAGGATAGGTATTGTTTTGAACAGGGGGAGTGCGAAATTCGTCCACTGGCTCATCATTTACTCTTATCTTTGGCATATCGCTTGTGGTGAACAATTCCTCATTCCTCCTGATGTCGCTTGGAGTGAACAATTCCTCGTTCCTCCTCATATCGCTTCTGGGGAACGGTTCCTCTTTCCTCCTATCACTTTTAGGCATTATTAATGGCTCTGAATCCACTTTGCCCCTGTTGCTTGTAGATAATCGCCCTGGACTGTACGTGACAGGTCGCGCAGGTTTTTCCTCCGCGATTTTTCTCTCTACTTTCGGATGTTCTTCCTTTGGTTTCACGTTTGCGGTCGCATTAGGGACAGATCTTCGTTCCTGTTTCTTTGGGGGAGTGTACACTGCATTCTGGAAAAGAGAGGAACGAGCTTTCGCTACTAAATAGTAGAGTATTGATTGAATAAAAATTGAATGAATTCGATTAATTTAATCAACAATTCGAAACTGAAAATGAATTTGAATTTGATTAACGCTTTTCTTTCACCCAAGGGTGCATGTCTCTTCCTTCACTGAATATTTCAGTCTTCATCTATTTCAAAATCGAATATTCGACTATCAGATGCACATAACATAGTATACAAATGCACGCACAGTGAACTCCAAAACGTTGTAGACAAGAGCCGGGATCGCGGCGCGGGCACTCTGGTTGTCTGACGCAGCGGTCCTGCTGGGCAGAGACACGGAGGAAAACCGCGCCGCGGTCCCGGCCCTGTTTACAATCGTTTGGAGTTCATCGTAATCGAGCAACACGCTACTAAATAGGTAACAAGAACTGTAAATACTATGCATGGACAATTTTCAAAGATTAACTGTGATTCCCTTTCAAGAAAACGGAAAAAAGAGTGGATTCGCGAAATGTGCCGCAATTATGTAATTGAGATGTTTACTTAAATTATTCTGAACAATGAGTAACCTCATGCAGATTTCATGCATACCTATAGGGCAATTCGTACTGTATGCGTGCGTTTGACGCGCGTACGCCCATGCGATGTCGCAGTCGCAGCCTTGTCGCAGCTAAGACACCCGCGTCTGCTGCCGCTCTGCGGCTGTGCGGCCTTGTTACTGAGGATCTATACGCCATGTTTAGTGGTCTTAGAAGATTCAATGCAAATAGGTGCATGCGTTTGAAGAGCGACTGGGGCACGCGCCAAGTATAAACTGTCTTTGTGAGGAGCTGGCGCGTCCCTTTATCATCCACGAAAAATCCACGACCATCCCAAACTTATGCAGCATCCATGTACAACGATATAGAACTCAGTTTCTAAATTGCCTGAGGCAGGCCGAACCATAAGGTCAAACTGTGAATCAAAATGCTTGAAAAGTGTCAAGCATAATGCGCGACTGACGCATGCACCTAGTATAAACTGACGTTATGAGGAATTCGCGCGTCACTTTATTTGATGCAAATCCCGGTGAGTACTCACAAAAAAAATCCACGACTCTCTCAAACTCAACTTTTAAAAGCCACTTAACATAATATGTCTAACTTCTGTGCATTTTCATTTTGAGACGTGAAATGTTCGCTCCGCCCACTAGATTGCTATTGAGTTTTTAAATTTTTTAATTGACTTACAATATGAATATAGTCAGCTGATGATCCATTCTGCTCCACATGATTTGGATCCGTATCGAACGTGATTTCCTTGATGCTGTTCGACATGTCATTATCCAGTGCGTGTTCCTAGAAAGAACATTCATCGCTCTCTTTTTCTTATTTTAGCCTTACTTATTCTTTTTTTTTTTCTGTTCGCTGGCGGCGTTTCTCCAGAAACACATTACTCGTGTCTGCGCAATGAAGAATAAATAATTGTTATTGTAATTGTAACTCACGAGTCCGTAAGATTTTCCTCTAGTGAGATTTGCCTTCATGTTCGGCCCGGGCTTGGCAGCGTTGGCGTCGCCTTGTCGTTTCTTGTCGTTCGGCTGAAAATAGTTGTGTATCATCTTGAGGGAAAGAGGGCGTGATCAGGCAACATTGATTGGTTCATTTAGGCCTCCTTCACGCCTATCAGTTCAAACTCGAATGGCGCCATGCACGGAATCCACGCCGTACAAGTTCGAACAGGTGGGCGCAACGTGCGGCCTAATGCGCCAATCGGAGTTGATTGGCCACGCCCCTCTTTCGGTTACGATAATATACACCCCCAGCAATTAATTAGGAATTCGAAAAAAAATTCTGGTTTCAAAAACTACAGTAAAAATCAAATATCTACTCACCACCTTATCCTTTTCATCGACAAGATCCTGGGCACTGGGACCTTCCCTGATAGATGGTAACCTTCTGGACACAAGGAATAGAAACAGTGCAAATACCAGCGCGGCACCAATAAGACAGGCGGTAATGATGAGTAGGAGAACAAGCCTCAAAAGAAAAGTGCAGCGATTCGAGGGAAGGAGGGACAATCAAGTGATTTAGTTGAGAGTCACACAGGTGATGATCTCCGATTAGGCGCTCAATAACAACGATCAGAGGTGTTCGACTTGCACGAAGAATTCACAGCGGCTGCCTAGTCTCTTGTAGTAAATCATGGCCCCAGTAGGCTAATTCACACCTTATTTAGGTAGTTTTTTTTTTAAATTTGCTTTTAGGGTAAGCTGTAGCCTGCTAGCAGTCAGTCGAGAATAGGGATTCAGATGATTCCACGTGGATGATCCTGACCTCTGACAGGACGTCTGCAAGCTGCTCGGTATAAAAGTGAGATTACCCAGAGTAAGTACGTTGCCGCCAGCGACATCGATGGGTAAGTTTGTGGTGTTGACAAGTTTACCCTGGGTAATCGGAGTGATCCTCGTCTCAAAACTCCGTAATCGAGCAAAATGGAGTAGTTAGCAGCTACATTTAGGCTTGAGATTAGGCTAAGCTTTAGCTTACCTAGTGTACCCCCCCCCCCTTCAGCTCCATTATCGCCCCGTAACCTAAGCATCCGAGCAAATACCGGCTGCAAAAGCTGATTTCAAGGGAAAGGGTCCAAACTGTGCATGGGGTAAAATTTGATCTAAAACGTCAAGTAGTAAAAACAAACCCTTTCAATATCGGAATCTTATTTTCTGTTGTGCCCATAACTGTAGAGTTATCACTGAAAATTGAATTTTAATTATTTTCCTTAATAGCGTTGATATCTTCTATGCACTAAAAACTATAATATGAATAGTTACGGGTGAGCCTGTTTGCATCTTGTACAAATTAGCTCTGACACATTTCATAGAAACAAACATCCTCATTTATCTCCTTGTAAACGTATTGAACTACCCTGGAGTGTGATATTGATCTACTTGTGGGTTATCGATCGGCACATTTTGCTAACGCTGGGGTTGCAGAGGTCTCTCAGTGCTCCCCTCATTTACGAATACGAAATTCTATTATACCAGCCTGATCGTCCGGCTCACGCAGGAGCTTAGGCTTCTTTTCTTGCTCGCTTCGCTCGCTTTGCCTCTATGTGACATCATTCTCGCTCCACGCCGATCATTCTACATTTGTCAAGACTCCCGTTTCTCGTAACCTCAAGCTTTGTGGCTCCGAAGCTGTGCAACAGTAGAATGTCGTCTTTCAACTTTGTATAGGACCGTTGGACCTGGCTGGCTGCAGGCGCTGCTCCACCTTTTAGCGTCGACGCATCCTTATCGCACCGTTGGACACGTCTTGAGGCGTTCCCCCGCTCTTGGACGCCGGCGCATCATTATCACACCGTTGGATCCGTCCTCGGGCGTCTCCCCGCTTTTGGACGCCGGACACCCTTATCACACCGTTAGACCCGTCTCCAGATGTTTCCCGGCTTTTTGGACGCCAACGCACTCTTATCACACCGTTTGATCCATGTCGATTCATCCTTCCTGTCTCCTGCCCTTCTGTTTCCTCTGCTTGTCTGAGACATACCCACCCGAATCCTATCTTGCATATGACCTGATAAACAGAGAACAATAAACACCCAACAGGAGTCTGGGAGGATGCAGCACTGACTTGGTTCATCGGATGCCCCCCCCCAAGTCACTGTATAGGGCACATACGCATTCAACGATGTTCAATTCAACGATGCTCAGATGAACTCGAATGCGTGGCAAATCCCTCGTGACGGGATTGATCAACGCCGACCACTTTATTACTTTAATCTGAGCTGCCGTATTCCTCAATCCATTTCTCCACTAATTTCGTCTTTTAACAAGTATGTACAGTGGGCGTTAATGGCGGTGACCCGTCTGCGGCGTGGAAAAGAACGCGGCGCAATCGCGCCGCTCGAGCGAGAATCCTCTCCGGGACATCAAATTATGGGGTTTTCTTGATAGTCAGTTAGTTTTCTTGTTAGTTATCATCAAATATGATGAACCACTATCAAGAAAACCCAGATAAGCCACTGCGGCGACGATTCTAGCGTAAGCGGTGCGGTCGCGCCGCGTGTTTTGCGATGCCGCAGACGGATCACCGCCATTGACGCCCACTGTATGATCGAGTCCCATTTCGTACATATATCTACGGTTTGTCTTGTCCTTCAAACGCAGCGTTAGTGTTATGGAGACATCATTACGTGTGCATAGCTACTTTATCAATCTTGGTGGTATATTTATACTTATTCATACCTTTCGTTTAACATTTCATCTATCTGATGCTTCTGTTTTCTTGCTCTATGAATTTTTTTTTGCTGTGCAGTTAGTAGTTTTATCTAAAAAATAGATTCATGCTTAGAATGGATAAAATCTGTCGTCTGCTCACCGTTAATAAATTATAGAGGCTGAGTAGTTATGTCTTGAAGATACAATGCAACCACATTCAATGCTGAACGGCTTTGAATGAACTGCTAAGGTACCCCCCTTCGTCGGTTCAGAACTGATCAGAATGAGTCGGGAAATGAGTGATAACGCTTGTGGAGAAGATGCTTGTTGTTTCCCATGTTGGTAACTTTGGATGGTTCATGACCATAATCCACAGCCGCTCTCAAAATCCCGTGCCTCACGCTGCACCGCCCATCTCCTGAACCGCGCCGCGTCACCTACGCATTATCAGACGTGGTGCGGCATGGCTCAGCTGACGGGCGGTGCAGCGTGAGACAAGGATTTCCGAGGGAAACTGTTTGCGCAGTCTTTTCCCAAAAGTTGTGTGG